>PVJX010001750.1:0-64902 GCA_004027295.1 Dolichotis patagonum
CCCCCCCCCCCCCCCGCGCGCAGTGATGACCGCCAAATGCAGCGCCCCCACCAGGTGCCACGCCTGCCCCTGCAGCACTGGCTGGGTGCCCACGCTGGCTTCCTCCGATGTGTAAGCAACGGGAAGGCCGAGGGGTGGTTACTGACAGGGGCGCTGCAGCTGGGAAGCCTGACAAATGCTGCCATTTCATCATCAGCAAAACACCTCCAAGAGAGAGGCAAAGCCGAGTAAAGGGGCGGCCTACGGAATGCCGCTCTGCGCTCCGCTCCGTACAGCTGTCCAGGCCGGACGCAGAGGGCGGTGAAGCCCGAGCTCCTAGGGGACAGGAAGAGTCCCGGGTGGGCTGCCCTGGATGCTGCCCAGAGCAATCGTAGAGTCATTAGGTAAAACGCTAAGACATGCGGATGAACTGTGGGCCTTGGTGAGTAATATAGTCCGTCAGTATTAGTTTGTTAATTGTGACAGATGAGCCTACTAATGTCAAACACTAGTAATAGGAGACACTGAGGGAGATTTGTAGGTGGTGGCCACTTGGAGCTGGGTTCTCTATAAGGAGTCAGCACAGTGACTTCCTGTGCTCTAGGTTGACAGCCTGACCCTGGACCCTGACCATCCTCTGGGGCGGGAGGTGGAGGCGGCACAGCCTCCAGGCTGGGCCTTGGAAAATGGGAAAGGCTGAGGAATAGGATTTGATTGATGACTGAAGGAGACAAAGAAAGAAGAAGCCAAGAGACATCCGGGATGAGGCTGCAGAGGCCCCACGAAGTCTCGAAGTCTCTAGTCATTGAAGGAAACCTGTGTGCATTGTTAGATTCCGAGTGCTCTGAAATATCCCAATGGGTTTCCAGCCTTTCTTAGTAGAAACAGACCTAAAGTCAGGAAAGGCCTCTGGCTTCCTCAAAAAACAAGCAGAGTGGGAGCGTTCCCTGCGCGTTTCAGCTCTGGGTCAGTGAAAGGCCTGCAGTTCACACAGCACAGTTGCATAAGCAAGCGTCTAAGCTGCTGTCAGCAAAGCTGTTTTCTCTCTCTGAAGGGAACTTCATTTTGGGCCCTCTGGAAACATCCGTTTGTAAGTGAATGAAATGATAAACCGCATTTCCCCACGTTTGTGTCAGGGCAGTTGCTTACCACTGTGTGTTGTGTTTTGCTGTAGGCACTCGTAAATAACAAAATTGTTTTTTCTTGAAGCATAATAATCCTTGCACAGTCTCTGTGCTTATTCAAAACAGGGGGACTTTTAAAAATAGATAGAAATAAGCTCATGCATTATTTTTAATGTAAAGATGAAATCATGTTGTTTGGGGTACAGCACGGGTTTGAGAGCAGGTAAAAAGGTGGTCCCTGTGTGAGCCTCGAGGCAGAGGAGCAGTCCCCGAAGGTGAGGGACAGGGAAGGGGGTGAGCAGTGGGATCCTGGCTGGAGAGGCAGAGGAGGATTTAGACATTCCATCAGGAATATTTATTAAGTTTCCATCATGAGCCAGTGTCATGGTTTATGTCGGCGGCCCCCAGCTCTCATGTATTTGCATTGTGCATTTGTGATTGGTTCATTGTCTAGTGCTTGGATTGGTGGTATCAGTGCTACACCCTGCTAGGGGTGGAGCCAGGATGTGATGTAATGGCAGGAAGAAGGTGTGTCTCTCTCTTTTGCCGGTTTCCACCTTGCTGTTTGCAGCCACCATGAACTGTGGCCCCGTCATGCCACCCTGCCTTGGAGCCAACTGAGTATGGACTGAAACCTCCCAAACTGTAAGAAATAAACCTTTCCTTTCCCAACTTTGGGCATCAGGTATTTTGTCCCAGCAATTGGTAAAAAGTAACTAAAACAGCCAGCCACTCGTTAGAAGCTTACGCTGCTGAATGATGACGCAAGAAGATTTTAGAAATCTAAAATGAGGTGAAAAGCACTTCTAATGAGAAATCTGTGGATGCCATGGGTAACTCTTTGCCCTCTTGGCTTCTATTTCTTGGGAGTGGAAAATGGAGGTGAAGGGATTGGACCACATGATCTCCAACATCCCAACTGTACACATGACTTAAGTGTGGGAAGAGTTTGATATATTAGGTCCAATATAGAGAAAGGCTGGACGCGCTGCTTACATGGCTAGCATGATGCGCAGAGGGCTTTTGCTTGTCTTTTTGAAGGGGTTGTGGGGCGCTGTGTGTAAGGTGAGTGGAGGAGTTATGAGAAAATGAAGTAAGAACGATCTGAATGTCCGTCTTTGTACTACTGTCAGGGTGAGCTGTTGTAAAACTGAGCATAAAAGTGGACGTCAGGCTTACTGTTGGTGCAGGGGCACCAGAAAATATTTTGGGGTAGTTTTGGCTTGATAGCTTTTGTTCTGCTCGGATTTCAGCTCCTTGAGGTGTGCCTGTCTCGTGTCTTCTGTGTGTGACTTTGGATGTGGCTCACAGCGTCAGGTAACAGTGAGGCACAGCAGTATGAGGTAACACACACAGCATTTAAGTCATACACGATCCTGGCTAAGTTCTAGAATATCGGCTCCTTTTGGTGCTAATGTAAAAGTACCAAGATCTGGGATTTTCCCTCCCTGAGACCATGAATATCTGATACTAAAGAATACCTGATACTTTAGAGTCATAAAGATAATGATAACTTTCATGTTTAATTCCTTAGACTGAAGCATGCATCCTCCTTCATAGAGACTTTCAACTCTAACTTGGAAGTGTTTTCTCACTAATCCAGTTACACCTTGGCCAATGCATCATTCATATGCTGAACTTTCTTTTTAACACATGTTCACCTCCACCAAGTCTACATGGCTCCCTGCTGCCTACACAACCAAATCCCAAGCCCGGAGCCTGCATTCTAAGTTCACCTTGATTCAAACTCACCCTGATCTTCCGGGCTCATCTCACGTCGCGCTCCCATCACCCTGCATGCCGGCAGTTCACAGATCTACCTGTGCTTGGAGTCGCCTGCAAGCCTTCCTAAAACACATCTTTCTGGCCCCTGCCCAGGGTTTCTGAGTCAGTGAGCTGGGTCCTGGAAACTGAACGCTGCTTATCATGGGAGCTTTCCCCATATCAAACGCTGGGTGTATATTTGGTGAGTACTTGGACATCTTGGCATTTTCTCAGGCTTCTTTCTTGGGCTCTATTTATAGAGTTTCACTCATTTTTAAAGCTAACTTTGCTTTCTCGGAAAACTTGTATTGATTACTCAGCGCTTCGGCAGCAGCACTGGCTCACTGTGTGTTCACGGCACGCTGCTTATTCTGTTTTGCACTGTACTAAGCTAATCGTGAATCTCTCATTCAAATGTTAGGTCCATGAGGGAAGGTTCCATATTCCAATAATCTTTGGACCCTGCAAATGACTGAATCTTGTTGAGGTATGTAGGAGGCAACCCCGGTAATCATGTCTTTGCTTTTTTCCCTTTCTCTGATTATTGCAGGCCCCAGGGGAGACGGCAGTCTTGTGGGCAGCATTACTCCTCCTTCTGTGATGGAGGATTTGTACCAGCTAAATGCCTGAACAAATGGGTTAGATGATGCTGGGTGTTGGGAAATTCACCCAGATAAGGAAGGAGCCAGCCTGGATGCTGGGTGGTAGGTTTCAAAGCCGCCCATATCAAAAGAAGCAGTAAATCAAGCTTCTCTGCAGGACACTCCAGTCAACTCCAGTGTAATGAGGTGGGTGAATTATTTTTCAAAGGAATAGCGCCAGAAGCTATTTCTTCGCTGTGAAGAGTCCTTTCTGACACCAAATGTGCAGGGAGGACCAAGGGAATTAGTGAGAAGTCGGAGTAAGTGCCCACGCTACAGAAAGTTTTGTTCAAATTCCAGGAAATATGATGTAATTGATCTCCTTAAATACTCTGCCAGTTTCCAAAGAGCCCAGAGTGAGCCCCATTCTCCTGCTTGAGTCCCTGCTTGTTGAGGGCTAGAAAGGCATTTCTTAGCCTCCTCTTGTTCTTGTCCCTTGCCCCCTGCCTTCCCCCCCGACCACCAGGTCTGCTCTCAATCCACTTCACTCCTTAACCTTTGCACTGTCCTCGGAGGACTCCATCTGACCCCGTGACTGCCGCTGTCATCTTGCTACTGATCACTAGGTCCAGCCACGTCTTCCGTGCCCAGCCATTCTCTCTTCACATCCTGCGGCTGTTGCTCAGGAGTCTCAGCATGCCCTGGCCTGTCACCCTCCACCTTCCTGCTTCTTTGACCATCTATAGGTCACCTACACTGAAGAACATGGTCTCAGCATAGGCACTTGGAAAACTGTTCAGGCGTTTCTACTAAAGCCAAGCAACATCCGTGCCCCAGCCCCGTTCTAGACCTAAGCGGATAGCTGACCTCGGTTCCCCAGGGGACAAGTGCAAGCCTGTGTGCAGCCACGCTCCTTGTAATAGTCTCAGAGTGGAAACTAGCCATGTGACCTGTTGACCACAGAATGGGGAAACAAATGTGATTTTTATACATCATGAAGTATAATAGAACAGAAAAGAGATGAACTATGTGGACAAACACATGGTTGGCTCTCACAAATATAACATTGAAAAAAAAAGCCAGGAGCCAGATGCAGAAGAATGCACCCTAAATACTTCTGTTTATATGAAGTTAAGGTAGGTGAGAAGAAGGCACAGTGTGGGAGGTCAGCAGTGTCCCCTTGGTGGAATGTGTTGGAGGGAGGCTGGCGAAGGAGTTTCCCTGGGTCTGGTTCGTATTCTGGCGCTCAGTTTGAGCCCACTTCTTGAGGTGTACACTAAGACTAGTGGACTCTTCTCCATGTAGATCATACTTCAGTAAAAGTTACGAGCAACACAGCACAACACAACAACAAACACCCACCGCCAACAAAAAACAGAAAGAGAAAAATAACACCTGAACCACAGCTCTCAGTCTTTCTTCAGCAGTTTTTCAAGCATTTCAGAGGCTCACTGTTGCTCGGCAAATTACATAATAACTCCTTAGTTCCACAGTCTCAGAATTCCTGGCCTTCTCCTTATCTAGAAATTAAAAATTCTACAAATCTTGTAGCACTTCAGGCCAGTCTAACTGCTCGGCATTCTCTGTGCAGTTCTCAGACTGTGTCCCAGCCTCCACGCATGCCCTGTGTGGGCTCCGGCTGGGGGGCTCCTCATGATGAATAGTACTGGATTCCAGCATCACCTTTGCCACCAGGCTCCCAGGATCCCCTGGCAGAGTCCATCCCAATGACACTCGTCCCTACTATTATTCATCACACTGTGTTGTATTTTCTTGTTATCCACTTGCCCTGCTCAAATGCTGTGGGAGGCAGTGTAGTTTAGTAGAGAAAGCCAAGATTTAGGAGTCAAACTTGGCCTGGATTTGATTTCCAAGTCTCCACATCACTGCTGGTGCAGTCTGAAATGACTGTACTTATGCTGAGATGCAGCTTTTTCTATAAAACAGGCAGAGTGCTATTTACCATATGAACTTATTACGAGGATGACAAATGTGCACAATGTGTATTGCAGGATGAGTATCACAAACCTAGAGTACTTTCCTTCTACTTTCTTGTATTTTGTCCCATATAAAAGCATCACTTAGAAAAAGTATTCAAGGAGTCTGTTTAATGGATGGACAAGAAAGCTCAGCGCTGGGCTGCCCAGTGCATCCTTCATTGGAGCTCCCCTCACTCCTCCTCCTCGCTCAGGGAAAGACCTGAAAGATGACTTGCCCTAGTGACCCTTCTAGAAAAGTTTGTTTGTGCTCTGTTTCCTTCTTATAATGGCAGGGAAGAGTTTTCTTTGAGGGTGGCTGAAATCAGAAAACCTTTTGTCTTGATTATTTTGGTTTCACCATAGGGTATCTTGGTTACTTTTCTCTTGTTGCTGAGACAAAATACCTGATGCCCAAAATTAGGGAAGGAAAGGTTTATTTAGCTTACAGCCCGTGGAGGTTTCAGTCCATATTCAGCTGGCTCTGAGGCAGGGTGGAGTGGCTGAGGGGCAGTCCTTCATGGAGAGGGAACAGCGCAGAAGAGAAAAGCTCCACTTCTTCCCTCCCTTACGGTGTATGCCAGCTACCTGCCTCTGGGTGGGTGCAGCACTCACACCACCGACCCCACACTAGACAACGAGTGAATCACAAACACTAGACTCAGCCACCCCCATGACTGCATGAGGCTCGGGGCCATCAAGCACAAACCATAACAGGATAAAATCAGAATTTGAAAATTCTATTTGTGCTCTGCATTTCAAGGTTTTATTGGTGATTCTGGTCTTTTGTTTCACACAAATTATTTAATCATCTAATCAATTTCTACAAAAAAGTCCACCAGAATTTTGATTGGGATTTCATTGGATATTTAGTCTAATTTTTAGAGAATGTACAATATATCTTAACAATATTCAGTTTTTAAATGTATGAACATTATCCCTTTATCTGTCTTTTTTTTTTTTTGGTACCGGGGATCAAACTCTCGACCTCACACTTGCCAAGCAGGTACTTGTGCTACTGAGCCAAACCCCCAGCCCTTATCTACATCTTCTTTCATTTCTTTCAATAACATTTTGTGCTTTTGATCTAAGATGAAAAGAGAATATATCTTTTCTTTTCTTTTTTTTTTTGTTGGTACCAGGGATTGAACTCATGACCTTGTAGTTACCGGGTAGGCGTTTAAGCTGCTCAGCTAAATCCCTAGCCCTGTGTCTTGCCATTAAGTATGGAGACACTTATGGGTATGTTTTTGGCTGTTTGCTTTTAGACTGAGATAAAATTCACGTATTACAAAAGTCACAATTTAAAATTTTAATTAAGTGGCTTTTAATATACTCATAAGGTTTACAGCTTTATTACTATTTAATTCCAGAATATTTAGTCTGGAATTAAATTCCACAAAATAATTTCTGTTCACATGAAAAATTACTGCATATTCCTCCTTCCTTCTTCCCCTAGCAATCACTAATCTACTTCCTAAGTCTATATTTGACTATTCTGGGTATTTCATATAGATGAGTCATGTAATACATGGCTTTTTGAGTCTTGATACTTCTGCCTAGCATACTGTTTTCATGTTGATCCATGCTGTAGCACATATAGGTATGTATTTTATTCCTTTTTATGACTATGGAATATTCCACTGAATGAAGTGTACTTTTCAAAATCCAGTCATCAGTTGATCAGTTTTCCCATTTTTTGATATTATTCACAACATTGCTGTGAACAATCATAAACACTTTTTTGGAGTGCATGGACATATGTCTTAGTTCCCTTGATTATAGATCTTGGCATATAATTGACAACTTACCTGACGATTCAATGGTCAACTTACTTAGGAACTATGAAATTGTTTCCAAAGTTGCTGAGCTATTCCATGTTTCTACTACTGTTTGTATATCTGTATGTACACATATATTTCAATGTATATATTTGTGCATATGTACATAATTCAGTACGTAATGTGCACTAATGTATGTGTCAGATATTACCTGACTTGCTGGCAAGCTCTCTGTACAGTTTCATACTGAGCTTCATAAGAGTTAAAGCAAAGAAGCAGCATGATAGATTGTACAATTTTCATTATAGTAACCAGGAAAGTTGATCAGCAACTTGGTATAAACAAATATTTCCTGACAGCAGTGTCTACAAAATACTCCTGGCACCATGGGAGCGTGAGGGAGTAGGTGCTGGGGAAGGGGCTTCTCTGTGTGGGTGGTTGGGAGCACCGCCCTGCAGCCCCGTGTGGGCTCCAGGTGTCCCTTGGTTCCCACTCCTTCAGCCCCTCCCTCCTCAACTCACTCTTTCTCCTGTGTCTGAAATGGAAGTCAGCGAGCACTCAGACTGGAAGGCCTTCGAATCAGCTTACTTACATTTAAATATGAAAGAAACATCAAGGACTGGAAGATTTAAATTTAAGACTCCCAACATGGTAACCTTACACAAGTCTTTTCACAGATACCATGGTAATTAGAGAATGCATTTATTTAGAGAAAGTGAAGAAGTTTAAAATTTTATTAAATATTAATTCTTTTATTTCAGTTTCCTACAAATACTCCAATGATCACCTCATAACATGGCCTACAGCCAACATAATATGAAGCAAGAAGCAAGAAGCTTGAAGTTAGTTCAGGAACTGGTAGTTTAACTTCACTTCTAGTACAGAGCATACATCCTGATTGACTTAATAAGACCAGAAGCTTCTGTTAAAGAAGGAACTACACATGGCACATGCACTGATCTCAGAACCTTTTCCCAAAGTGATTTTAGAAATACATAGTATTGGAATGTTAATACTATAGTGCTTCAGTTTACTTGAGTGCATTGATGTTCTGGTAAAGGCAGAACATTCTATTGGACAGAATCTGTTATTATCCTGGGTGTCAACATGATTTTGAAACAGTGCTTATGGCTGAGAAGATAGGTCCCCGCTGTCTAGGGGAGGGCTTCTAGAGACCCACGGTCCTTCATTTTCTCAGGCAGGGAAAGACATTTATGAGAATCAAGGTGGTGGGGTGAGAAGAGCACAAGAACCAAGTGTCAGCTTGGGTTTCAGAGGCGCTGAGATTCCTTCAACAGACTTGAAACTGCAGCGCTGTATTCCTGAAACAGAGTAAGAATGCACGGCAGGGGTAAGGTTAAGTGAAATCATGTGTCCGGAGTGTGGAGCAGTGACTGGCACACGTCGGATAATGTTTTATATTTATTTCTTTATTTATTTTGGTACCAGGATCGAACTCATGACCTAGCACTTGGCAGGCAGGCTCTTACGCTGCTGAACTAAATCCCCGGCCCAATTTGTTTTATTTTATGTTAATTTTTCCCCTTTTTGTTGATCTTCAGGTGTAGTTTGAATAGCAATGAGTCATTAAAAACTGTGTGTTGAATGTTTACTCTTTGTTATATGATTTGAGGATGTAGCAGTAATGCAATTGAAACCCTACAGAAGTGCCATATGGATGTAGTTTACACAGTTAAGAGGATTTCTAGATACATCAGTCCTACCTGGATCGGGCTATCCCAGAGCTGCTTTAAGTTTGGGTCCAGAGAAAGGCCAAAATGCAGCTGAGAAATGATCACATGGAAGTGAAAAATTGTTCTGTTTAATTACATAAAAGCTATTATGGAACATCCTCTAGGGAATTTCCCTGCATCATCATTATTGTAATTGCAGAAGTTAGCAGGTGTGCTGAATAAATCAGGAAATTTATAAAAAGCACACATGTCTTCTCTTGTTCTTAGGATGTAGAAAGTCACAGGAGACTGCTGCTTTTACTTCAATAAAATGATCAAACCACAATATTTGTTTTAAAAATGTATCAGTTGATACAAAGAAACCTAAATGAATTAAATTCTAGAAAAGACAAAATCTTTCATAAAAGAGAAGAGACCCTCAGCTGTTCACACACCTGGAAGAGCTCTGGGAAGATTAAAAATGCACCACAATTTGGGTAAGGATGAGATTTTAATAAGATTCCAGGGCACAGGCTGGCATGACAGAGTGGCATCCTGAGGAATCCCAGCACAGATGAGCTGCAGTCATCTGCCACATCTTTCCAGCAGGTCTTTGCTGGGTGTGCAGTCAGCCTGCCAACAACCAGGAATGTCACCCAGGTGGTCCACAGGGGGTCCTGCCGGTGGGAAGACCAGGAGATAGGAAAAGCTAGGCAGATAGGGCTAGGGACTGAGTAAACTCGTTGCATAAAGTAGGGAAGCTGAAGGTAAGTGTGGGGGACCACTCAGCCTACCTCAAAGCTCAGGACGTCTAAGGAAACCTAAGGACATGACCCTGTTTGTCTAGCACGGGCGCACAGTGGAATACAGTAGGCACGACCGCAGCTTGTAGGTACCCTGTCTGCCTGCAATTTCAGGGTCCCAGCCAGGCTCCATCCTATGGCACGGTCACAGGAACTAGAAGATGGCTGTGGTGGGAGGCAGCCAGACTCCCATGTCCAGTGCACCCCAGCAGAGTCCAGGGCAGTCCCCAGAGGCTGCTTTTCCCTCCACCTCTTCAGAGGCGACCCCACCACCAGCCTCTGCTGTCTTCTGCTCCCAGGTGGAATGGTTGCTCAGCCAGACCTCACATGCTAGAGTGGCGCGCTGGTTGCCTCTCTCCACTGGGAAAGGCCGCCTGCCAGTACATTTCGCTCTGCTGGGACAGGTGGGGATGAGAGATTGTGGGTGAAGCAGGCAGCCTACAAGGAGACACTCAGTGGTAGCCCACTTTCAGATAAACTCAGTTTTATTTCCTTCACACATGGGGGCTTCCTCGAATAAGAGGAAGAGCACTGTCCTTAAAGCCCTTGCTTTGGCATATTGGCGAGTAAGACCCATCATTAGCAAACTGACTGCGGTTAAAAACAGCGAAGTGGGCCCACTGTCTGCTCCTCTCCCTCCTCTTGTTGCATTATTCGCTGACTGACGCGTCAGAGAACTCAAGGTGAGCACTATTCTCTAACATGAGCCACAAACTAAACTCGAAGCCAAGCCCTGTGTAACACTGTCACACACCTGTGTTGAGCAGTGCAAAGCGTTTCACTGGTGTGATTTCCTCAAAACCGTGTGAGGCGGGCGAGAGGGAGGTTTTCTTGTGTGTTTCATACATGGGGAAATGGGAGCCATATGTCTAGAGGGTAATGTATTTGTTGTTTTCTGGGTCTCCAGAGTTTTGTTCCCTTTCTATGAAATTGGAGTGGAACCAAAGCAAAACCAATACAGGGTGTGCAAGATGAGTAACTTTGGTCACGCGTTCACTCCTTTGGTTTTATCCTCAGAGGCCGCTCCTCTGCCTGGAACCTAATAAACAGCTCAGTAGCATGCTCGTTGTGTTCATGAGGCACGGAAGGGTGCAGTGAGGACCCTCACCGCTTCACATGGTCACGGAAGGGTGCAGTGAAGACCCTCACCGCTTCACATGGTCACGGAAGGGTGCAGTGAGGACCCTCACCGCTTCACATGGTCACGGAAGGGTGCAGTGAAGACCCTCACCGCTTCACATGGTCACTGCGTACCCACAGCTCTCTCACATGGGCCAGGCAACAGGGGGCAGCCCGCGCCTCGTGAGCCCTGCCTTTCTTCAGCTCGGCAGGAAAGCTCACGCAGCAGTGAGTCTGCAGTGCTCACAGGCCTGTCCTCCGCCCTGTGAGCCCTTGCTGTCTGACCACCTCTTCTGCAGGTTTCTGTTCTTATGTGAACACCTGGTGCTCTCTTCTGAGCCCTCTCTCCTCTCTCCCTTTCATTTCTTCTCCTCTTTCTTCTTCTGCATTCCTTGCCTCATCACTTTTTTTCTACAGTGAGAAATCAAGGACTGACTAGAATGACCAAGTTCAGCAAGTCACTGCACAGAGCAGTGACCCTGGACTGGCTGTGTTCAGCACTAAATGTACTGCGGTACTCCAGGCGAAGAACTACTGCCCATGTGAAGCCACCACTGGGGTGGTAAGCTTTCCAGACAATCAGCTTAATTCTCTACCGTGTGGTTTGTGTTGTTCTTCAATATTAAGGAACTAGCCAATCAGAAGCAGTTGTAATCTAACAATATGATAGCTTCCTCTCTAGGAATGAATAAACTTTCTGTAAAAGACCTGTGTTAAAGTTTCCCAGAGGCAACAGCTTTGAATGTAGTAGCAGAGTTCTGGGCCAATCTGCTTTGCTGAATGTCTGCACCTGTCTCACTCCAGCTTTGTAACTGGCCTCTCCACTTCAAATTCTTTAGCTCCCACTTCCCTGGCTCCAGCCACATGAGTGAATTTTGTAAAAAAAAAAAAAAATCAGATTTTGCAAATCTTGCACTTATCTTCGGTTGGTTGTCAGCAGCGAGCATGGCTTGGACCAGCTGTCTTGCTATGCCAGGTCTTGTGATGTCATTGATGGACCTGTCAGCCTTGCTCAGTCCCCTCCCACTGGACAGCACCCCTCCTCCTTGGGCTGCACCCTAAGGCTGGCTCCTCACGCAGCCTCCCCCTTACCCTCATCTGATGGTGGAGACAGAGGGAGGGGATCTGTGTGTGGGCCATGTCTCAGGTCCTCCTGAATCAAAATGAATTCCTCTTTCTGTGGTGCATTTCTGTGTTATGGTTTGGTATGTTCTATTTCCTAGTGTAATTGTTATTTGCAATATTGAGGATTGAATTTAAGGCCTTTGTCTTGAGTTAATCTCCATCCCTGTTTAAATGATTTTTTTTTTAAATTTTGAGGCAGGGTCTTGCTAAGTTGCTAAGTTGCTAAGTTGCCTGGGCTGGGCTCAAATCATGATCTTCTAGTCGCAGCCTTCGAGAGTGCTAGGATTACAGGTATGCCCCATGCCCAGCTGCAGTTATTATCTTTTTATGTGTTTGTCCTTTTTCTAGCCTATGGTTTTGTGTCTTAGGCACTGACCTTTCATGTTGCTCTGCTTAGTAATGCTTAGTACATACTTGCTCTGCCATTATAGGTAGCTACTAAGTTTTGCCTTGAGTTGGAATGTCCTATGGATGGATGATAGAGTCCCTTGGGTACTTGCAAGGCAGTTCTTAGTATAACTAGAAAGAAAACAAAGTTTAAAATTCACTTTTTCATGAGTGCAAAGTTCTGAGCAAAACTTTATTTTGGAAGCCATCACAGAAAAGCTGAGATTCAAAGCACTTCTGCATCTGCAGATAATGGCTCAGCTATTATACCACCTTGTTCTGGCAGCCACAGGTGCTCAAGGCATTGAAGTTCATGCCTCTGATTCAGTCCTAGCGAGTGGTTTGGGGAATTTCTGTTATTGGCTTAGAAAATGAGTCCTTTGGGACAACCTCCCCTTCCCCATCCATGGAGAGAAAATTCACCACTACTCCACACTATGAGACATTTCCATTAAATTTAATTTTTCTACTATGATAAATTACATTTTTGGATTTTGTCAACAATAGGTTGTTTTATGTGAGGGCTGATGACTAATGTGGCAAAGTGATACAGCAAGGATTTAGCATTAGGAGGCTTTGGTTCTGGCACGACTTTGGGTCAGTCATTTCCTCACTACACGGTTCCCCCTCATTTGCAAGATTGGCATAGGCGTGTGCTGGCCTCACAGGTTGTTGAGTGAATGGAGAAAGCTGGTTGTGAATGACTTCTCAGCCATCAAAGTAGGCTGCGAAGGGGGATCCTGCTCTGGAGAGGAGAAGGTTGGGAGACTGAGGTGGGCAGTTGCTAAGGTCCCCCCCGCACTGCTTTTTCAGAATTTATTGTCTCCCATACCTTCTCTTTCTTTTGATGGAGATTAAATTTTATGTGAATTAGTGCTTTTCTATCTTGAACCCTTAACCCATTTTTGCAACATGAATCTCTGATAATCTCATGAAGACAATGAATCTGATCATAAATTAGTATTTTTAAATGCATAAAATAAAACATTAGGCTGACCAAAAATGATTCTATTGAAATATGGTTCTACCTACTGAATCCTTATGGACTTATTATTTCAGTTAAAAGTTCTGAAAGTGTCATAAATACTTGAGATCTAAAACAGAGTGCCAGAGTCACAGATCCTTACTTCACAGATGGGGGAAAATGTGATCCCAAAGACATTTCCTCCAAACTGGTTCAGAATCCAGGAGATTTCACTCAGTGGAAATTTCCAAGAACACAATACCTTTGTTTACACAGAATGTCCTTGGAATTGCTTTCCCCTTGCTTCTTGTTTCTAAGCTGGGAACAGTGTAGACCTCTTATGCTGCAAGTTACATGGAAAGATCCACCAGGAAGGAGCATTTCAGACCAAACTGGAGCTCAGGCACAGGAGCTTGCTGATTGCCCTCACAGGTCACCTGCCCCACCAAGGTCACCCTCCCATCAGTTTTTTGGGTTCAAAGTCTTGTCTCCATGTGGAGCTGGCCGTTTTCCTGTGTCTCTTTTCTGCCAGCCTGGGGTGATGCACCTCGGGCCGTGAGTGGCTGGAGCGGCTTCCTGGAGATGAGATGGCCTCTGGCTCAGGTGTGGGCATCAGCGGCTGCCATCTCTCTTTGTGGCTCAAGGCCGGGCTTTAGGACAGGCTGGAGGATGCCTGGCTGGATAGCTGGCCCTGAGCTTTGCTGCAAGTTTAGACAGCAGGCAGAAGCTGGCACGGGGGTGTTTGTTGGAAGCGATTTCCTTGGGAATGAGGCAAACGCTTTTCTTGCCTTGTGTCAGCATCTCACAGAGGTTAAGTGCAGTCTTTGAAAGTGCACTGTTCTTGCTTCGCTTGTGGTGCAACATGACATTACTGACATCTGTGTGACAAATTTCAAGATAAATCTAAAGAACACATGGGGTTGGTGAGCAGGTCACTTAGGTGTGTACAGTGATTCAAGAAAGGACCGACTTGCACTTGTTTGAAGTAAGAAAACAGCTATTAAGAAGCATTTGGATCTGGAATCTTACAGATTTATTCTCCACAGACAAAATTGCATACATGCATCTGAGAAGAGTCAGGAATGATTATTACTATAGTTCCAACCATCTTTGGGATTAACTAAGGAGGCAGGTGACTGGCACATGGATTCTGATTACAAGTCTTACACTGCAGGGGAACCAACGACAGGCCCAGACTGGCCACTGTCTTGCCTGGCGTTACAGGACTGGCATCTCTGCCAGAAGTTTGTTCCCTGCCAGATCAGGGGCTGCATGCTTAGCTCTCTGACACCAGGCCATTCCTGTCAGCATGGCCCACCAGGAAGCTGTGCACAGCAGGCCACGGTTAGCTTTCCTCACTAGCTTGGCATTGTCATGCTTAGTCGTGAGTGGATCATAAACGCCTTGCAGAGTAGTAAAGCCCAGTTCTGGGTGTGTGTGTGTGTGTGTGTGTGTGTGTGTGATTGACCCGTAGGCCAGCAGACTGAGGGGGTACCCACCCTGGCTGGAACGGAAGGGAAAGAAGGAAGGATGCCTGTGAAGAGCGCCAGTCTTTCTGAGTGGTGTGCCCTGTGCTGCTATTGTCTTGGACACTGGACTCCGGGTCCCCCATTCTTCAGCCTTCCAGCTCCCCAGTTTCCTCAGTCTTCCAATGTAGACTTGCATTAGTGACTCTCCAGGGATTGAGCTTGGATGGGTGCTGAGTCTCAGCCTCTCTTGTTCTGTGGCTGAGTGGCTCCTGCAGCCTCTGGCCCTGCAGTGTGGACATAGCCATTATGGATTCTCTGCTCTAATCCTGGAGATGGTCACTGTGGACTCTCTTGTCTCTGATTCTATAACCACACCTAATAAATCCCCTTTTATAGTCATATATAAATTTTCTATCGATTAATTCCTCTACAGAATTCTAACCCATAGTCACTGTGACCCAATACCTGACACGCACAAGTTAAACAAGGAGGCATTTTGACTTCTCCTCTCAGAGGCTGAGTTCACGGTCTGCTGTCACCAAGGTGGACGTGTCGTGGTGGAAGGGCCAGCGGAGGGGAGCTGTAGCACTCATGGTGCCCAGGAAGAAAGGAGCAGGGGAGGAGGCAGACGGAGAGGGGTGGGACCAGATGTACATGTCCCCGAGGCCCGGCCCAGGTGCTTCACTGCCTCTGAGTAGGTCATTTAGCTGAGGGTTCCCAGAAAAGCGTGGTGCCCTCAATGTCCAGTTCCTCTCAGGAAGTCTCTTACTCCAGTCAGTCTGATGAGCACGATGAACTGGCAGAGACTGGCACAGCTGGAGCTGCCTGAGGCAGAGGAGCAGAGTGGGGAGAATCCGAGGGCAAAGCAGAGGCTGTCAGATAGAGGCAGAGTATCCAGCTGGCCACGGGGGGGCGGCAGGGGAGACTGTGCACCCCCATGCCCAGAGTAAGGATAGCTCTGGGACACACTCCCTCTCTGGGTCTGGGGCACTAGCCCGTGCCAGCCCGGACCAGCTGGGCTCCCTCTGTCCAGGTGCTTGCCCAGCTGGTCTGAGCCTGAGTCCCACCTGCTCTCTTGAAAGTCTTTGTTGGTCTCAGTATGTGGCGATCACCAGGGAGACCGGCATGAGCCAAATGAGATCCCGGGGTGGGGAGGACAGGCTTGTGAGTGGTGGTTTCCTTCCACCAAATTCTTGTGCTAGGTGGTTTCAAGTATCACCTCACCTCCTGTTCTCCGCTGCTCTCAGCAGAGATGTTACCATCCTAAAGGAAAGGCTGGGGCCTCTGTTCGTGAAGCTTGGCTTTGTGTGCTGGCTTTGATTTAATTTTTAAATGTTCATTAGTATATATTTGCTGTACGAAATCCCTGCATTTCTTGCAGGAAGTGAGAACCTGTACATCACACATCTTAACTCTTTTTCCTTCCACACCATTCCCTGCCTCCCTCCATTGCTAGAGTCCTTTCTTATTTACAAAGGACACACTTCCCTGTGTCCTATTATCTGTCTTTTATCCTTAAATTGTTTATGATCCGTGTTTCTCAATAAGAGAAACCATACTGTAGTTAGGCTTGTGTATCTGATTATGTCGTTAGCACTGTGGTCTCCAGCTGCACCTATTATCCCACAAATGACTCATTTATCCTTCTTCATGGCAGAGTAGTACTCCATTGTATATGAATATTGCATTTTTAAATCCATTCATCTGTTGATGGACATATAGGCTACTTCTAAGATTTAGTTATTATGGTGATGTGTTACTATACTATCGTTAACTTTTTGGGAAGACACCTAGAAGGGGAATAGCTGGGTCAAATGGGGTTTCTAGTTTTAGGTTTTTTTTTTTAATTGGTACTGGGGATCGAACTCACGACCATGTGCTTGCAAGGCAGGTGCTTATGCTGCTGAGCTAAATCGCCAGCCCCTAGTTTTAGTTTTTTGAGTAGATTCTGTTATGATTTCTGTAGTGGTTATACTTGTTTATATTCCCAACAACAAAATAGAAGGTTCCTTTTCCCCCCATGGAATTGCCTGCATTTGTTATTGTTTGATTTCTTGATGGTAGTCATCTGTTTGGGGTAAGAGGGAGTCTCAGTGTATTCATTTGCATTTCTCTCATGGCCAAAGATGTTGGACATTTTTTCATGTATTTTCACTTCTTTACTGAGAAGTGTTTTTTGTTTCACTTGCCCAGTTTTTGCTTGAGTCTTTTATTCAGAGGGGTCTAATTTTTTTGAGTTCTTTATAGAGTCTAGATAATAGCCCAGATCTGAGAATGAGTTGGCAAATTTTTTTCCATTATGTAGCTCATCTCTTCACTTAGTTCTTCCCTTTGCCATCAGAAACCTTTTAACCTGATATGATTCCATTTGTTGATTCTTCATGTTATTTATTGTGCACTTGAAATTCTGTTTTAAAAGGTCTTTATTTGCACCTATGTCTTCAAGAGTTTTCCTACTTTACCTTTCAGCAGATTGTTTCTGTTTTAATTTCCAAGTCTTTGACCCATTTTTTGTAGATGGTGGAAGCCACGGTTATAAATTTATCCTTCTGCATGTGGATAACCAGTTTTCCCACACCATTGGTGAAGAAACTGTGTTTCTTCCAGATTATGCTTTCGGTCCCTTTGTCAAAGATCAGGTGGCTGAATGTGCCTGGGGTTGTTTCTGCATCCTTTGTTCTGTTTCATTGATTCACATGTCTGTTTTTTTTGCCAGTACCATACTATTTTTATCACTGTAACCCTGTAATATAACTTGAAGTCTGGAATTCTATGTCTCCAGCTTTGCTTGTGTTGCTCAGGATTATTTGCTATTCTGGGTTTCTCCACATGAATGTTAGCATGAATTTCTCTGCTTCTGAGAGAAATGCTGGTATTTTGATGGATATTTCATTTAACAACAAGTTTGGAAGAAGCCATTTTGACTTTATTGGTTCTGTCTATTTAGGAACAGCTCTCCATGTTCCGATGTTCTTTGATCTCCTTTTTCAGAGTACTGTCGTTTGTATTGTAGAGGTCTTTCACTTCCTCAGTAGTTTAATGCCTAGGTATTTTATTTTCCTTAATGCTATTGTAAATGGCATTGTTTTTCTAATTTCTTTCTCATTAGCTCATTATTGATATACAGGAATGCTGTTAATTTTTTGTGTTGATTTTGTATCCTGCTACATTGCTGAATTTGGTTATTAATTCTGGGAGTCTTTTGGTAGAACTTTTTTGTGTCTTCTGTGTAAAAGATTGTTATTGTTTGTCTCATGCAGTCATGGGGGCAGGCTTCTAGAATATGTAATTGATTCATTGTCCAGTGCTGGGATTATGGATGTGAGCACTACACCCAACCTAGGGAAGGCAGCCTACACACGTATAAGGGACAGAAAGAGTCTTCTTGCATGTTTCTCTCATTTTGCTCTCATTGCTTTTTCTGTTCTCCAGCTTCCATGAACAATTGCTCCTCTGCCATGATTCATCCTGCCTTGGAGCCAGCTGAGTATGGACTGAAACCTCCACAAACTGAGAGCTAAGTAAACCTTTCCTTTCTGCATTTTGTGAGTCAGGTGTTTTGCCTTAAGAATGAGAGATAAATAACCAACACAAAGATCATGTAATCTAAAAATAAGGATAGTTAGACTTCTTCATTTCCTGTCCCTCTTATTTCTTTCTCTTGCCTGATTGCTATTGCTAAAGTTTTGACTACTCTTGAACAGGTGTGGTGATAGTGGACATCCTTGACTTGTACACTATTCTGATTTTAGAAAAAACCTTCTCTTCCCATTTAATATGATATCGGCAGTAGGTTTGTCATAAATGGTTTTTATTAGGGTGAGATAATGTTTTTCTATACTTGTTATTTTTATTTTAAAGAAAAAACCCAACAAAAACAATGGTACAAAATTTCCAAAATAAGATTGTAGAAGAGTAACGATTTTTTTTTAATACCAGGGATCAAACTCATGACCTCATGCTTGCTAGGCAGGCACTTATGCTGCTGACCTAAGTCCCCAGCTCTACGAGTAACAATCTTTAGTGCATTGTATATTGTTGTCCTCAAAGTAGTTGCTTGTATTGCAAAATATAGGCATGAGCAATTGATCCAATAATAAAGGCACAAATCTGGCCTTTCAATGAACTAATAGAAATTAGTAGTATGACTTTCTTAATTATTTTATGTATGCTTATTTTTTCCAGGTCTCCTTTTTATCGTGAATTGGTATTGAATTTTGTCAAAGGCCTTTTCTGTTTCTATTGTGATGATCATGTGGTTTTTGTCCTTGTTTCTGTTCATGTGTTTATATTTATTGATTTTCATAGGTTGAACCATTCTCATATCCCTGAGATAAAGCTTCTTTCATCATGATGATGTGTGATCCTTTTAATAATTTCTTGCATTCTGTTTGCCTGTGTCTTGTTAAAGATTTTTGCATCTATGTTCATTGCAAAGATTGGCCTGTAGTTTCCTTTTTTAATTCAGTTCTTGTCTGGTTTTAGAATCAATACAATGTTAGCTTCCACAATAAGTTTGGCAGTATTTCTTTCCTTTTAATTTCATGAAAGATTTTGAGAAATATTGTTATTAGATCTTCTCTGAAGTTCTTGTAGAATTCAAAGGTGAATCTATTAGGTCCTGGGATTTTCTTGATTCATTTTTTATGTTTATCTCAATTTCTTTGCTCGTTATGGACTATTCATGGCTTTTATATCTTCTTGGTTCAGCTTTGGTAATTCATGTGTGTCTCAGAACCTATCCGTTTCTTCTTAATTCTTCAGTTTATTAGAGTACAGGCTTTTGAAGCAGTTACGAGTGATCTTCTGGACTTTCACAATGTCCATTGTGATTTTCTCTTTTCATTTCCAGTTGTATTGATGTGGATCTTTTCTTCTTTTGATGTGTTTGGCTAAGTGTTGTTTTATCTTGTTTTTTTCTTTCAGAACAGCAATTCTGATTCATTTATTCTTTGTATTTTTTATGTCTTAATTTCATTAATTTTTGTTCAGTTGTTTATATTTTATTTCCTTGTACTAGGTTTGGGCTTAGATTGCTCTTGTTTTTCTGGGATTTTAAAGTTTATTATTAATTTATTTTGTCTTGCTTTGTTTTTCTAATGTGCACATTCACAGCTGTAAACTTCCCTCTTAAGACTGCTTTGATGGTATCTCACACATTCTAGTGTATTGTATTGACATTATTTTTTGATTGTAGGAGCATCAATAGCTAGTTAAATGCTTATTTCTTGGTTTCTTCTGTGACCCACTGGTTATTCCAAAGTGTATTGTTCAATCTATCTCTGTTTGCATAATTTCTGTGGATTTGCTGTTGACTTTTAATTTCATTGCACCATGATCTGGGATAATCTTTATTCTTTTGTATTTATTTAAGCATGTGTATGGGCTAGTGTTCTCTTTTGGAGAGTGTTCTCTGTGCTGTTGAGAAGAGTGTGTGGTGTGAATGGTATACTCTGCAGATATTAAGTCCTTTTGTCTGAAGGTGTGATTCATTGCTGATCTTTCTTTGTTGACTTTTGTCTAGTTGATCTATTTGTGATAGTGGGGGTACAAATGACCCTTATTATAACTGTGTTGATATTTATGTGATTTTTTTAAATTTCTAGGAATATTTGACTTGTGAAGTTGGCTTTGGCAGTTTTTGATGCATATATAATTGTAATTATTATTTATTCATGTTGAATTGTTCTCTTAGCTAATATGTAGTGACCTTCTTTGCCTCTTCTGATAAGTTTTGGCTTGAAGTCCACTTTGAAAATAGGACAAAAGGCTCCATTCCATGAGAGATTATTTAGCATCCTTTGAGTTTTAGTTTATGATTTTTTTTTTGGTTTAATTGTATCACTTGCACACAACATTCCATTGAGTTTTACTTTTTGATCCATTCTGCCAATTTGTGTCTTTTGATGGGGGAGCTGTGACCATTTAACTTGAGAGCTGTTACTTCATGGTATCATTTCTTCATGGAGCCCTGGAGGCTCAGGGGTCACATGGTATCATATCATGGCTTCATGTGTTCATTCGTTTAGACTTTGTGGCATTGTTGCCTTCATTATCTCTGTCTGCCATATACTTCAGATTTTCTCGGGAAATTTGGATTCTGTGGTCATGAATTTTTTAAAGTGTTCTTTGTCTTGGAAAGTCCTTTTTTCTATATCAACATTGAAAGATAGTTTTGCAGAATGTATTAGTCTGGGCTGAAATTTGTTTTCTTTTAGGGCTTGAATTGCTCCACTCTACACTTTATGTTTTGTGTTGAGAAGGCTGCTGTAAATCTCATGGGCTTACCCTTCTAAATGGTTCGTTTCTTTTCTCTAACATCTTTTAATTTTCTGTCCCTGAGTTTGATGAAAGGAAGAAAAGGAAGATAAAGAAATAAGAGAGGAATGTAAAAGAAAACAGAAGACAGGAAAAAGAAAAGAAAAGAAAAGACAAGTAACAACCTCCCAACTCTCATTCATCTCAGCCTGAGTTCAGCTGCTGGTCTCTGAGCTGCCCGGCTCCACTGCCCGCCTGTGAGCAGGGGCCCGGGGCTCCATGCGCCTACGTCCTGGTTGCAAGCTGCTCCCTGGGCTTGGGTAACTGTGGGCCTTTCTGTACACTTTTGCCCCCCATTCCCTGCCCCTGCCATCTCAAGATCCACCTACATAAGCTAACTGGGGTGGGAGGGTGCAGTGCCCCTGGCCTGGCACCCAGTTCTGCGCTATTTCTGGGGGAGCTGTCTGCATCCTGCTCTCTTCCCTGTGTGGCACATCCGTGGCTGCCTCTGTGTTTCCCCTCTCCAAGCCTCTGCTGGAGCAACCCCAGATGCCCACTGTCCCTGGACCACTCTCCTCTTGCTGCCCATGTCCCCAAAGCTGCTGGGCTTTGTGGAGGCTCAGGGGTCACATGAGCAGAAGGTACTAATGCCCCCCAACCCCAGAGCAGATGACAGATGCCCGAGTGCCCTGAAGCTGTGAGTGTATTATCTCAGCAGGAGAGATTTTGCAGACTTGATATTACTTAAGGTGCCAATTATTCTGAATGATCCAGTGGGCCCAATATAATCCCCTGATTCCATAAAGATGGGGAGCATTCCAGGTTTTTGAACCAGAGATGACAGTAGGAAAAAAATCAGTTTGCCAGTGCTGGCTTTGCAGGTAAACCTGCAAAATGCAGGCATAGATTGGAAAAGGCAGTGTCTTGGTTACTTTCCTCTAATTGCTGGGACAAAATACCCGACACTGAAAATGAAGGAAGAAAAGGTGTATTTAGCTTATAATCTGTGGAGGTTTCAGTTCATAATTAGCTGGCTCCAAGACAGGGTGGCATGGCACAAGGGCAGCACTTCAAGGCAGCAGCCAGCAAAAGCAGCCAAAACAAAAAGGGGGCAGAACAAGCCTCTTCTCCTCCCTTACATTGTACACAGGCCACCCCTCCTTCAGGGCGGGTGTACACTCACCAAATCTCCTTGCCTCCTCTCGCACAGGCTGAGGATGTTTATAAGGTAAGAATCCTGGCTCCCTGCTGAGTCTCTTAGGTAAATTTCTAAACTTCTCAAGTCGACATGATCTATCAACCATAACAGGCAAGAAAACTTCTGGAAAGAACGTAATCTGATTACATTCTGATTACAGTCTGATGTCAGGTCTCTGAGACTTATGTCAGAGTCATGAAGTACAACAGGGAGGAGGAAATTTGTATTCTGTCTCCTACTGAGTTGGTGGAACTTTGATATGACGACACTGGAAACTAGCACAGTGTGATTGCAGAACTGCTTCACCTTACAGGTCCCAGTTCTCTGCAGAGTGGTAGGTGCAGATCTGAGCTCAGTAAATGTTTCAAGAATGCAGGGAAGAAAGGAGGTGAGTGAGAAGGGCAGCAGCGGGAAGAAGGCAGGTGGGAAGGAAGGAGTGGAGTTCTGTTCCTGCTCCCACTGTCTAGATCATGGGTTGTCTCAGCAACTGAGCTCGCGAATGATCCACTTTGCCGCTGGCTATCCTAGGGACAACAAAGTGAGCCGAGTGAGGAAGCGCCTGACACAGCAAGAGTAGTTCCTAGCGCTGCTGTTGTCACTCTTCCGTCTCCCATTGCATTTGTATTCCTGCAGGCTGGGGTGTCAGGGAAGGGCCAGCGTGGATGTGGCTCAGCAGCTCCCACAGCTGATCTGGCCTGAGTGAGCTGGCTGCTGCTCTAGGCCCCGCACTCCCATTCGGAAGCTCTGCTGAAGTCTCAGAAGCAAAAGCAGACCTGACTGCCCCTCTCGGTGGTGCTGTCCCTGACCACCTGCCAACTTCCTGCTTTCTCCAGGAGAGATTCGCAGGCACAGAAGCCCTGGTGGGAGGAGCACCCGGTGAGGCTCCCTCACAGCTCCCTGGGGGCTCCTGGAATGCTCTGGAGGCTGTGGAGGAGGACGGGAGTGGTCCGAGATTTCATAAATGTGTGTCCAGGTCTTAAATTGAGCAATCAGAAAAAAAGAATTACAAACTGTCTCAAACTGGGATGGGGGAATGGAGAAAAGAAGGAATGGAAAAGAAAAAAAAAATAATACATGTATTATATATATGTAATAGATACATGATAGTGAACATAGTTATACTACTAATTTCTCTTAGTTTATTGAAGAGAAAGGTTTGTGCTAATATTGTTTGGACAATTAAATGCCTATATCATTCTTCGAGTAACTAATTTAAAGATAAGACTATGCAATGTATTAACCATTGTTAGCCTTCCATTGTTTTGAAATTTTGGCTTTTTTTCTCTTTCAAATTAAAAAAACAAAAACAAAACTATCTCAGTTTCCAGCCAGGTGTGGTGGCGCATGTGTGTAATCCCAGCACTTGGGAGGCTGAGGCGGGCAATGGCTGAGAGTTAAGAGGCCAGCCTGGGCTACACAGCCTGACCCTGACTGAACAAAACAAAAACAAACAACAGAATCCAAAAATAAAAACAAAAATACCAAAAAATGAAAATATCAGGTTGTCATTTGTTGGCTCATGAAGTTGGGAAACTTCTCTTCTTTGTGTGATTTGGGCTCCGCTTCTCTGATTTCCGGGTTTCTCTGCCTCGGGTCTGGATGTTAGCTCGCAGCTGTGTCTCGCCTGCCCGGAGCGACACAGCCGCACCAGTACACAGCAGACGGAGACAGGAAACACCAGTGGGCTGGCTCTGGTAACCGCCGACACGGGCTGCGGGCACCGCGCCACTGCTCCCCAGCTTTGTGGGGACTTCAGCTGGCCGCAGACAGGACGTGTGACCGAAAGGAGGCAGAGGCAGTGCAGACCGGTGCCACACTCGGGGCTCAGAGTCTCTCCTTGCTCCGGAGCCTCGCGCCTCCTGGAAGCCGAGCCTGTGGCCAGGTGACCCCACATCTCCCAGATGTCTCAGACCCCCTGGATGGTCTTCATCTTCCTGCTAAAGTCGCTGCCACTTATCCTGTCTGTTGTTGGTGTGCACTCGGGTTCCACTTTTTTCTATTATGCTCTGAGGACGTTTTTTCTAAAAAAAACATTTTAGGTACATTTTAGATATATACAAGGGTGACAGTCATCGTAGGGTGTTTGTATCATACATGATATATCCTGCTTCTTCCTTTTTCCCAGTATCCTCCCCTCCAACTCAGCCCCTCACCCACTCTTATTTATTTGTTTTTTTTGGTACAAACATTCTTTTATTATAGGCTAGAACATCAGTTATCCTGACAATACAAAAGGACAACATACAAATTAGTATTGAGGAACTTAGAATTACACTTAGAATTACAAAATTAAGTATATACATATATAAATATTTTATTTCCACTCCATCCTTTGGCTGAGTTTTATTAATATAATATCTGCCTTCAAAGCCGTCACTGCCCTGTCATTCGCACCAAACCTCCTCCTACCCTTCGACCACCCCCAGCCTTTATTAGGAGCCGTTCAGAAGACGTCTCCCTGCATTTCTCCGGGATTAACCTCCCTTCATTGGATTCCCCGCTGCAGTTCCATCTCTTCCCAAGTTGCCGTGTGAGATTCTAACTGCTCCATCACGGCTCTTCTTCTTCAGTCGGAGGTGACGGCTCCACATCCCTTTGCTTCTGTAGTCCTTGTATCACGGCCATGGCCTCATTCGAAGTACCATAAAGGTGGCTCTTAGTCTCTTTCTGCTCAGTAGCAACAGGGTTAAAGCATGTGCAGAGTTTGCTGTCGAGACTTTATTGCTGATAATTCCTGTAAGAGAGTCACTGGGTTTTTCTCTCCTGCGGAATCAGGATGATTAGTCTTGATTTCATATTGCAGCCTGCAGTGAATGTAATCCAGATCAGAGTCAGCTTTCTGGAAAAAAGGTAAGTGCTGCCTTCCAGTAAGTTAAAGTTTGGGGCCAGGTATGGTGGTGCATACTAGTAATTCCAGCCTTCAGTGGGCTTGGGCAGCCAGGCGAGGTGGCGCAGTCCCAGAGGTGTGAGTTCAAGGCCAGTTTGAAAGATGTAACAAGTCCCATCAGCTCCAGCTTACCAACCTCTGCCTCCATGTGGAATAGTTAACCCCTTTATTTACAGAAGATGTTTCCATTGTTTCCTTCTGTTTATTTCCTTGTCCCTTCTCCGTCCCCACCCCCACTCTCCTTCTCATTTGAGCATTGTCTTCCCATTTCCCGATAGCTGTTATACATTTTGGTCCTTATCTACACTTTCAGTTTCTCACACCAGAGAAACCATGCAATATTTGAACACATGAGTCTGATTTATTTCACTGGAGAGTGTGGTCTCAAGATGCATCTGTTTAGCTAGAAATGTCTTGAGCTCATCCTTCTTTATGGCACAGTAGGACTGTACCATATGAAAAATACCGTATCTTCTTTATCTAGTCATTAGTTGATGGGTATTTGGACTGTTTTGAAGATTTAGCCATTATAAACTTTTCCTTTATAAACATGAGTATGCATATATCATTGTACTGTGATGCTTTTAATTCTTTCAGGATGATATCAAGAAAAGGAATAAGTAGGTCAAATTGAACCTCTAGTGTTAGCTTTTTAAGGATCTCAGTACTGAATTTCACAGTAGTTGCACCAGTCTACACTCCCACCAACAGTGGAGAAAGGTTTCTTTCCGCCTACATTCCACCAGCATTTGTTATTGGTTGATTTTTTGGTAATAGCCATGCTTCCTAAAATGAGATGGAATCTCAGTGTTGTTGTAATTTGCATCTCTTGAATGACCAGTGGTGTTGAGCAGTTTTTCATTTATTTTATTCTCCATTTCTTCTTCTTCATCTGAGAAATGTCTGTTCATTTCAGATGCCCATTTTTGGGCTGGGTCTTTAAGGTTGGGGGTTGTGATACTTTTGAGTTCTCTATATATTCTACATATTAGTCCTTTGAGGAATTGCTGGGAATTTTTTTTCTCACACTGTAGGTTTTCTCTTTACTCTCTGGGTGGTTTCTTTTGCTGTGCAAAAACTTTTCAATAAGATGAGATACCAGATACTGATTTTTTGTGAAATTTCCTATTTGATTGGGGTTTTCTTCACCAACTCTTTAATGAAATTAAAGGGAAGCAATACTCCCAAATTCATTCTTGGAAACAAGCATTACCCTGATAATAAAATCAGAGAAGAATCCAACCAAAACAGAGAACTACAAACCCTAATGTACATAGGCCTAATTTCCCTAATGAATATAGGCACAAAAATCTTCAGGAAGACATTGACAAACAGAATACAGCAAACCGTCAAGAATATTATACACTATGACCAAGTGGAATTCATCCCAGGAATGCAAGGATGGTTCAATATATGAAAACCAAGTAATGTAATACACCATTTCAACAGAACCAAAGACATAAACCACATGATCCTCTTCACAGATGCATAAAAATTGTTTGACAATTCCAACACCCATTCATGATAAAAACCCTACAGAAAATGGAAAATGGGAATACATGGTCTTTATCTCAACCTGATAAAAGCCATCTATGACAAATCAACTGCCAACAACATACCAAATGGTCAGAAACAGAAAGCTTTCACTCTAAAATCAGGAACAAAATAAAGATCTCCACTGTCATCACTATTATTCAATATCATTCTAGAAATACTAGCCAAAGAAAGTAGACAAGAGAAATAAATAACAGGAATAAGGATAGGAAAGGAAGAAGTTAAATTATCAATATTTACAGATGATATGATTCTTCACATAGACCCCAAAAACTCCACCAAAAGACTTGTAGACTTAATAATGAAATTAAGTAGCATACCTGGATGCAAAGTCAACACTCAAAAATCAATAGCATTCTTATACACAAACAAAAAACTCACTGAGAGAGAAATTAGAGAAATAACACCTTTCACAATAACATTGAAAAAATGAAACATCTAGGAGCTGATCTAATGAAGGAAGTAAAAGACTTTTATGTTGAAAACTACAGTTCTCTGAAAAAGGAGATTGAAGAAGAAGACGGAAAGATGTCCCTTCTTCTTGGGTAGAAAGAACCAACATAGTGAAAGTGGATATATTACCAAAATTGTAATACAGATTTAATGCAATCCCAATCAAAATACTAATGGCATACTTCACAGAACTAGAAAAAACAATTGTGAAATTAATTTGGAACCAGAAGACACCTAGAGTAGCAAAATCAGTTCTGGGAGAACAAAGGTAGGGCAGGGATATCACAATCCCTGACTTGAAGTTATACTATAAAGCTACTGTGATAAAAACAGCATGGTACTGCCAGAAAACAGACTTGAAGATTAATGGAACAGAATAGAAGATGCAGAAACAACTCCAAACACACTCAGTCAGCTTATCTTTGACAAAGGGGCCAACCACATTCACTGGAAGAAAGACAGCCTCTTTAATAAGCGGTGCTGGAAAAACCTGTTTCCCACATGCCAAAGATTAAAACAAGACCCACATCTCTCACCATGCACTGAACTAAAATAGGAATGAATCAAAGATCTAAGTATTAAAACAGAAACATTAAATGTGCTAGAAGAGAGAACAGGCGGAACTCTACCTATGCACACTCTCATATGCGTGTGTGGGTGAACATGGGCACACATTTCTGCTGGGCAGAGAACTAATGACGGTCGTCTGTCTATGCTGTGCACACACAACTTCAGTGTGGCAGGAGCCAGCTGTCTGCCTTTTGCTTCCTTTGATGATGTGTTATGTTGCTATCATCTCTTAATTAAAAGTTTTATTTAAAAGTACACATATTTATTGTGTCCACGTATGGGGCACAGGTGATATTTGGGTGCATGTACACAGAGTGTAATGATCAAATAAGGACAGTCAGTGTGTCTGTCACCTGAAACACTTACCATTTCCTTGCAAAGAGAATGTTCAAACCCCTTTCTTCTGACTCTGCTGAAACACACATCACTGACAATTGACTGTGCAGTGGGACCTCAGGACCTGCTCACCCTGCCTAACTACAACTTTGGACCTGTTGGTCAGCCTCTGCCCATTCCTCTCCTTCCTTGTCTGGTAAGCATTCACCTCTGTACTGCTAGGAAATAAACATTTTTAGATAACACTTGGAAACGAGATCATGTGGTATTGGTTTTTCCATACCTGGCTCATTTCACTTATCAAATACCCACTTTTATTCATGGTGTCACTTATAACAGAATTTCACTTTGTATGGCTGAATAATGTTCCACTGTGGGAAAAATATCACTTATTAAAAATATAACCCTTGTAATACTATTCTTCATTATCTTCATTGCAATAAATAAAGTACCCGTAATAGTGTTTATACACCCCTGGTCGTGCGTTCTGCTTTATTCTCCACAGTAACATGAATGTCTTAAGTGCTGGATGTTAGGTCTGATACATGGCAGTACCAACTCTGAGCTTTTTGAAACTGTCTCAGACGGTCTAGATTCTTTGCATTTCCATTTAACTTCTGCAATGGTACTGCCAATTTCCACAAAAAATAACTGCTGGGATTTTTATTTGGATTAGTTTGAATCTAACACTCTTTCTGGGGGTCAGAGATCAACATCTTCCCAACATTAGGTCTCCAGTTGGTAACACGAGCTATTTATCTATTTATTTGTGTTCCCTTTACTTTGCCTCTGTATTACAGTTTTCAGTGTAGAAATCTTACACAAATTTTGTTAGTTATATCTTTAGGTATTTGATAGTTTATGGCCTGTTTTTTGTAATAGATTTTTAAAACAACAGTTTTCCAATCATAGCTAATATACAGAAGCAGGACATAATTCCAATGGTTTATTGTTGATTCTTTTACGTATTTGCATGTATAAAATCAGGTAATGAATAGCGACAGACATATCTTCTTTCTAATTCTTATGTCTGCTGTTTCTGTTGCTGGCTTAATCCCTGCACTAGGGTCACAAACACAGCGGTCAAATGGAAATCATAGTAGCAGGACTTTCAGCTACAGTCTCAGGAGAAAGCGCTCAGAGGCATCCTCTCAGTGTCATGACTGCTGTCACTGTCTGAAGACGCTTTGATTAGCTCAAGAAATCTGTCCTCTTAGTTATCCATGAGGCTTTAAAATCCGTGGCTTTGATCTCGTCTTCCTTTATTTCCATGTTAGTTTTTGATATCAAGGTCATGCTGGCCTCAGGAAATGAGTTCAGAAATGTTCCCTCTTATCCTACTCAAAGAATCTGTAGAAAATGACTATTATTTATTTCTTCCCAAAATATTTGGAAAAATTCAATAGGAAATCCATTCTCAAGCGATTTTCTTCTCTGATTTTAAAGGAAACTTTTAACTTTTATATTCAGTTCTTAAATGCATAGCGTTGAGATTTTCTGTTTCTGCCTATATTCATGTATTACATTTTCTAAACCTTCATATTTATTTATATGTGACTATTGTTAGTATCTTTATATTGTCCTCTTAATTTAGCTCTGCACCAATTGTAGTGTTGTGTCTGCTTCCTTACTGACACACTGGCAGTCTATTTCCACTCTCTCTCTCTCCCGGCGATCACTTCCCGGGGGTTATCTATGCTGTTAGTCTCTTGAAAGAACTATGTTTTGGTTTTGTAAATTTTCTCTATTCTCCTTCTGCTTTATATTTTATTCATGTCTCCTATCTTTATTATTACCTCTTTTCTGTTATCAGTGGGTTGATTTTACCTGGATATGAATTGCTGGATGTGGTGTTTTGAGTACTGGATATAACACTATGCTAGAAAGCTGAGCCCACCTAGCTGCTGCAGCTGTGTAAAATGCCTTCAGTGAGTGTGCTCCGGTCTCACATCTGTTACACATTAGCATGGACTCTGCATGCCAGTGGCTTGAGGAAGTTTCCAGGGGAAACGCTGGTGGAGGAGCTGCCTGAGCAGCACTTAGGCCCAGGCATAGTGGGAACCGTGGTCACCGGGAAATGACAGTGTGGAGAAACAGCCGTCTCTGCCTGATGGAAGCTCTTCTTTCCCACCGTGGTGTCTCTCTGTGGTGGGAAGGCCAGGTCAGCGCTCAGGAGAAGGCACAGGGCAGCTGACACCAGCTGCTTTCCTGCTTGTGCCCTCTGGCTTGGCATGGGGTCCCTGTATGTAAAGCGGGGTGTTGCTGTAACTCAAGTGAGAGGAGGTTAGCTGAGGGTCCATGCAGCCGCAGGGCGGGAAGAGGTGGAAGAGGGCCCTGGGGCTGAAATATCAGGTCCCAGCTTTCTGTTTCATATCAAAGTTACCAGTTGAGTTGAAAACAGATGATATTTTTAACATAGATCACCATATTTCAGTCAAACTGTTGGCTCCCAAGAGCAGGTTATGTTTATTCCCACGCCCAAGGGCAGGACCTGGAGCTGATATCCAGCGGTCACTGGTTGGCTCCACCCCATCTGCCTTGGCCAGCTGGGTCTCTAGCCTTCTCTGACAGCGCTTCCTAACCTGACACACACTCTGGTTCCCACGCCTCTCCCTGGTCACAGAGCTGTGCCCGGGACCCAGGGTTCCTCTGGGCTCTGGAATTGCACAAGAGCGAGTTTGTGCAGCTGGGTCTGGCATGAGGGCATGGTTGTCTACGGAGCTGAGGGGCAAAATTCCAAAGGTGCTGGCCAGCTGCTGCCTAAGCAGTCAGAGTGGCCAACGCCTGCAGCTTGGCAAACAAAGAGGTGTGTGACTGCTGCATGGAGACGCGGCCCTCAGAGCCCAGGAGGAAGCCCGGTAGAGTTCGGGTGTAAGAGCTGGGAAGCAGGGCCCTGGGGCGGGGGTGCGGGGACCCCCCACCACTCCCTCCGTGCAGCTACAGGAGGCCAGCACTCCTTACCTGAAGGCGGATGCTGCTCCTTTGATCTGGCACTATGCATGTGGCAGTTTTCTCTCCATTCCAGGTCCTGCCATCTTCTTAGGTGGTGTCTAGGTTTCCTTCTTGTCCCTGTGACATGGAGGTGAGGTTTGCCTCGGTTTACAGCCAGCTCTGACACAGAGAGTGCAGGGTGTGTTGGTCAGGCAGGGATGGTGTCTCGCCCAGGGGGGCTGGGGCGCCCAGGGAGGAGGTAGGGGAACGAGAGGTGCCCTGGCAGGTCACACCCCTGTGACCCTACTCTGCTGAGCAGGCCCACTTCCTTAGGGCACCGTCAGCTGTGGATCGCCAGCCCTTTTGTGAGAGGCCCCCATGATGCACTCCCTTTCCAAACACTGGGGATTCTGGGGGGCCCTCTGGGCCACACCGTATCAGTGGCTTCGTGGTGTGTTTTGGAAACTGCACCCCGGTTAACACTTCCTCCACCTCCCTCTTGGCCGGATGCACACATCCTGGAGTGACCCCTGACTCCGGTGCTGCCTCAGTCCGTGCACAGGCCAGTCTCCCAGGGGGCTGCCCGCTGCTCCTCACAGCGCCCCGCCACTCCCCAGAGGCCTCAGCTCCTGCCCTTCTGCCTGGCTTCCGCCTCTGCCCAGCCTGTGCTGAGCTGTTGGGCAGCACTGACAGCGAGGGTCTGAATCACTTTGCAGCCCCCTCGGGAGAGTCTGATTTGTGTCCCTTGGATTTTGTCCATTACAGTGAGACCACCTGGGCCCTCCATTTTTTTATTCCTCATCCATAATCTTTAGCCAGGTTGTCATCTATTTTTTGTTTTTAATTTTAGTAAATCCCTCATTTCATTAGAAGGATTTACTCTGTGCATTTAGGCATGTCTTACATAAAACCATAGAGAAAGAAACAAAGCAAGAAAAAAAAAACGAACCAAACAAACCTGCCCCCCCCCCCCCAAAGCAAGAGACAAGGACAGACAGAGGAAGAAAGAAACATCCTCGGATCTAAATTCAGCTCTGGCTACCGCCTTGCTTTTGTTGTCTGACTTCAACCCGAGTTGAACTCTGCTGGGGCCCGTTTGTGCAGCTGAGGAGTCTGAGTGAGCACGGGCTGCAGAGTGGAGGCAAGGCTGCTCCTCGGCAGCCTCCAGCTGCGGGGCTGAGGCAGGGAGCAGGGTGGGCTCAGGGCAGGGTGCAGCTGGACAGAGCAGCTCAGGCTGTCAGCGTCCGGGCGGAGCAGAGCACCCATGGGTGTGCTGGGGAGTTAGGCTGGCGCTGGCTCTGTAGCCAGGCAGGCGCTGTCACGTTTGTGCCAGGCCTGACAGGCAGTGTGCTTTGCAGACACTTCTGTGGAGGAGTGACCACCTGCCTCAGAGGGCTTCGCTGTTCTTCTGACAGCCCACGTCCCTGGCCATGGTGGGCTTCCATGTGGGCGCACAGGAGGGGCAGGGTGGGTGCTCCCGGCAATGGCCCAGGGAGAGGGGGCCAGGACGGGCTGGGGGCAGCAGCACGCTTCAGTCAGCCTCGGCTGGGCACAGGGGCAGCGCTGAGGGTGCCCAGCCAAGGCCAGAAGGCACAGTTCAGGAAGCTGGCTGGGGTAGGCTGCAGGCAGCTGGCCTCCAGTCCTGTTAATTTTAAAGACGAAACCTTCCTGTTCCGCCCACCCCTTCTCTCTTCTCCCTTCCTCTCCCCACCTCCCCTCCCCTTTCCTCTTGCTACTCCCTCCTTTTCTGGAAAGACTAGTCAGAGTGTGCAGCTCTGCCAAGCAAGGCGCTGTGAGACACGGGCCGGGCGGCTGCTGTCCTGCCAGGACATGTCCCCTGGTCCTAAACGAAGGCCTCCTGTCAGGCTGTGGACACACTGTACCTGTTGCCTTAGTGTTACTTTCTTATTGCTGGGACAAAATACTCGACACCCACAAGTTAAAGGAGGAGGTTTCTGCGGCTCACGGTTTGTAGAGGTTCAGTCCACAGTCTTCTGGCTCGAAGGCAGGTGATGTTCGACCCGTGCACCAGGCTGAGGAATGGGAGGATGGGCAGCCGATGTGAGTGTGTATCCAAATGTTCTTAGAAACAGTTTTGTTTGTTTTTTATATTTGATGTTGAGATTCCTAAGCCACAAGAAGAGTCTAGAGCATTTGGACAAGCTGGCCCGTTACTACTCAGACCAGCAGCAAACTGTTTGCTACACACATAGGAGGGTACCCTACCACCACTTCTGCATTTTGCTCCCTGATGGCTAGGACTACGTGAGCGCCCCATCTTTTGTGAGGGTCCATGATTAGCAGTATGCTGGTAATGATGTAGCTTGAGGAGAATATAAAAATACAGCTACTAAACCTAGATTTAAATGGTACTGAGCTTGCTTCTTTAAGCCGTTTGAAATGTGAGAGATACCCTGCTCTGTAGATGGGCCATGTCAGATCTCTGCGGAGCATTCACAGGAGCCTGGGAATGTTTTAAAAGGCTGATTCTCACCAGTCCGAGAAACATCCGGAGACTCTGGGGTCAGAGTTCTTGTTGGATAAATGCTGTCTGGCCACCAGTGCTCTGTAGTGGTCGGACCCTGGCTGCCGTGAGAGTGGGGAAATCACTGTGACATTAGTCAGGCACCCCAACTTCAGGTGCAGAGCGTTCTGGGGCTGCACACGGTGGGTGGTCTGTAGTTCTTATTTTTGATGTAGTTACAGTAACGCTTCAGTGTGTGACTGCTTCTGTTTGCAAACTATTTGGTTCACAAACAGAAGCATTAGGCCAAATTCTCTCTGCATTGGGTAAGGAACATGACTGCGGCTTCCTCCCCAGAACTGTGGAATGAATTGAGGTCATGAACAGAGGCCTCTCTGGAGTTTAGAGTGAAAGGAAAGACATTGTTTGAAATTGATGGCACATAAGAGACTTCCTGGTGTTATTCAATCGCTGAACATTTTCACGATCAGTTTAAATTTCAGATTTGTTCATTGAAGACATCTGACAAATTATGGCAAAGGAGAGATAATCATACATTTATGTAATGTGCTTCTCAATAGCTTATACATATATCTCTATCTATCTATCTATCTATCTATCTATCTATCTATCATCTATCTATCTCTATCTATCTATCTATCTATCTATCTATCTATCTATCTATCTATCTATCCTGGATTTAATTCTTGCCAGTATCCTATGAGAAGTTAGTATCAGCTCTGTTTCATAGATGAGGCAACCAGAAAGATGAAATTTAATTCACCTAACAGAATCAGGACAGATTTTTAAAATGTGCGTTTGTGTGTGGTGTGGTGTGGCACTAGAGACTGAACTCAATTTCTTTGCACTGTGCTACATCCCAGCCTTTTAAATTTTAAATTTTTTAAAAAGACAGGGTCTTGCTAAGTTGCCAGTAGAACTTAAACTTGTGATCCTCCTGGCTCAGCCTCCCAAGTGCAGGGATTATGAGTGTGCACTGCTATGCTATACTGCAAACTTTTTTTATTTTAAAGAGAGTAAAATAAAACAAAACAGAACAAAGCAGATCAGAACAAAACAATGCAAGCAACACAGGATTTCAAATGAGGATAACAGGAAATCAACAGTGGCTACCATAATGTCTCTTGTTTTTCTTGAATTCAAACAAAGCAAAATAGTATAAAACCTATCAAAACAAAAGAATGAAAGCATTACAGGCCTTCAAAAGCAGACAATAGGAAAATCAACAATGGCTACCATAATGGCTCTTGTTCGCTTCAAAATAGCTGGCCATATCTTCATAATCTTGAAATTAAATAATACAAAACAGACTAAAACCAACCAAAACAAAAAATAAAAGCATTATTGGACTTTAAAACAAGATGATAGGAAATCAGCAATGCCTACCATAATGTTCCATTTTCTTCTAAGTAGCTGTTGATACCGTCACATGTAATAAAATCAATTCTTGTAAACTCTTTAGGAGAAGTTCTGGGCATGTCTAAGCTTCTACATGTAAATCTATCCTTTTTGTATTAGAGGGAAAAACAAAACGAAACAAATGAAACAAAATAGAAGAAAAACAAGAAACAAAAGAGACAAATAATAGTAATGAAGAGCCCCAAACTATAACAATATAGGCTTTCAAAACAAGGTGGTAGGAGCATAACTAAGGTTGTTATTTTGCAAAGTTATCTTCAAAAGAGTTACTCAGATTACCAGATATAGACATGCAAAATTTATCTAATCTTGTAAATGTTAGCTGTTTTGTTTCAAGAATTAATAGTAGTACAATCATCTTACCTATCTAAAGTGTATATATATAAATTCTTATCTTTTTTCTTTTCTCTTCCTTCATTTCTCCTTTTCCTTTAGTTATTTTTTCCTCTTTGAGTGGCTTCTTACCCTTTCACAATGTTTATTGAAGATTTTGTGTCTTATTTACTCTTTGAGTTTCTTATACTAGGGAAACAATAGGGTATCTACAGATGTGAGTTTGATTTATTTTGCTTATGAGTATGGTCTCATGTTGCACTCATTTACCTATAAAAGCCTCAATGTGATCCTTCTTTATAGCTGAGTAGTACTCCATTGTATAAAAATACCACATCTTTTTTTTATCCATTCATCAGTGGATGGGCATTTGGGTTGTTTCCAAGATTTGACTATTATAAACTGTACTGCTATAAACATGGATGCACATATATCACTATGATATGATGCTTTCAATTCTTCTGGGAATATGCCCAGAAGTAGAATAGCTGGGTCAAATGGGATTTCCAATCCCAGCTTTTTGTGGAGTCTCCAGACTGACCTCCACAGTGGCTGCACCAGTCTACACTACCACCAACAGTGCAGAAGAGTTCCTTTTTCTCCACAACCTTCCCAGCATTTGTTGTTGGAAGTTTTCTTGATCCTGGCTGTTCTTTTGGGCTGAGATGGAATCTCAGTGTTGTTTTAATTTACATTTCTTTAATGACCAATGATGCTGAACATTTTTTCATGTATTTATTTGCCATTTGTATTTCTTCAGCTGAGAAGTGTATATTCATTTCAGATGACCATTTTTGGAATGGGCCTTCGAATTTCAGGGGTCTGCTTTTGAAAATTCTTTGTATGTTCTAGATACAAATTCTTTGTCTGAAGGACAGTTCACTAAGATTTTTTTTCCCAATTTGTGGGTTTTTTTCCACTCTGTTGGAGATTTCTTTTGATAGGCAAAACCTTTTTAATAAACGAGATTCCAGTTGTTGATACTGGGAAGTATTTCCCATGCAGTTTGATTTTTGTTCATGAATTCTCTGCCTACCCCTATGTCTTCAAGATTTCTACCTACTTTTTCTTCCAGCAGATTTAGTGTTTCTGTTTTAATATTTAAATCTCTGATCCATTTTGACTATAATTTAGTACATGGTGATAGGCATGGGTCTAGTTTTAGTTTTCAGCATATGGGAAGCCATTTTTTCAGCACCACTTATTAAAGAGACTATCTTTCTTCTAGTGAACATGTTTGGCCCCTTTGTCAAAGATAAGATGGCTGAGTGTGTTTGTAGTTGTAGTTGTATCTTCTAATCTATTCCATTGATCTTCAGGTCTGTTTTTATTCCACTGCCATGCTGATTTTATCAAAGCAGCTTTATAGTATAACTTCAAGTCAGGGACTGTGACTTGTCTTTGCTGCCCTGAATTGCCTTTGCTATTTCTAGGTCTCTTCTGGTTCCACATGAATTTTAGCAATGACTCCTCTAGATCAGTGAGGTATGTTAATGGTATTTTGATGGGAACTGTATTAAATCTCTAACAATTTTGGGAGAATGGCAATTTTCACATTTGTTCTTCCTATCCATGAACAAGGAATGTCTTTCCATTTTCTGAGATCTTCTTCTATTTCTTTTTTTGGAGTATTGTCATTTTCACTGAATAGAAGACTCTTGTTATGTGAGCTTTCTGCCTATTGCCATTAGGAAAGTTTGGCTATGGTCCACGAGGATTCTTCGAGAGTTGGGTGGCTGTAAAAGAATCCCTTTGCCTTGATGGTTTTGGTTTTCTAGTCTGTGGAATCCATTAATCAGCACCTGCCTAAACCAACTTAGATTCTCATTAGCAATGAAATTTAAAGTGGAAAAAGTAGCAGGTATTCTCGTTTCCTCTTTCCTTCCCAGAAATATGTGAACTATGGGGCCTTTCTATGACTCATTTTCTTGCTTTTTCTTCTGCTGACATTTTCTATGATGTTGCCTCTAATCCTTTAATGCTCTCAACAATCCTCTAATGAGACCAAGTAGCTCTTGAATTCTCTTCCAAGGGTTTTGATGACTTTATTGGAATCCGTCTTCTTTTTCCCCCCTATGGAATCATTTCCATATTTTTGAGCCTGCCATGAACTCATTCTCTGTTCCATGGCCACATGCCTTAGTCAGTCCCAGCCACAACCCCGCCTCAAGAGTCTGCCTAGATACCTGACTCCAGACTCCACCAGTGGACCTCTGCTCCCACAATTATTTCACTATCCTGGTCTTGACAGACATCTGGTCAGTGTAGACAGTTTTCATGTTTAAAATATGTGATGAATTAGAGATATAATGTGCAATGATGTGGTACATGGTGTTCAAGCATGTACAATAAATTTTGTATTTACAAACTAGACTTTCTACTTTGTCGATGAGTATAAATGCTGTCTGTCTAAAATTGTAGTTCCTGTTTGAGAAAAGCTTAGGAATTCACAGCATAAAAGCTTTCAGTTATGTTTTATGAATAACTCAGCCAGTCTATTTTTTCCAGAGGTCTCAGCATCCATTCAACACGCAATGCCTTCTCTTCCTAGACTCAGGAGCAAGGCAGGGCGTGAGACGCCCCCAGAGGTGAGGGGGGCCCGGCCAAGTGAAATGAGGACACCCGAGTCAGTCAGCTTTTCCTTACTGCCACAGACGCTCGAGCTATCACTCACAGTGATGAGAGGTTGGTCTCAGTCACAGATGTAGAGGCCGCCATCAGGGTCGCTGGGCACTGCTGCTCTGGGTTGTGGAGGGAAAGCCCGACAGGGTCACTTGGTAGAGCAGAATCTCCCAGCTCCTGGCTGGAAAGCAGAAGCACGGAAGAGGAAGGGACGGGTTTGCTGCTTCTCAGGCCACATTTGCCATGACCTGAAGACCTCCCTCTAAGCTGGCCCACTACTCCCAGGCCGACCAAGCTCTCCCCCAGAGCCCTCCGGGTCCAGTGCAGCTCCAAACTGTAGCCCCGACTTCCAGCGAGAGTGGCTTCCTGTCGCAGCGGCCACTGTAAAACTTGTTTCCATGAATCAAGAAGATGTCAGTAAACGTCATCTTGGTTCACAGAACACTCTGCTAAATGGCTTCAAGAAATGGGCCAGGTTTGAGCTGAGACACTGATATTTTTTCATGTATATAAATCTAAAGGAAGCTCTACTAGTGATGCAATAAACTTACAGTTTTTCTTGGTGAAACAGAAAGGGATTTATCCAGAGAGTAGGCTCTCAAGAAATGTCACTAGTGTACCCAGATAGCAGTGCAAACAAAGAAATGTGGGCATCTTCCCGACCTTGGAACTCTTCAGATTCACAAGAGCACAAGAGTCTGCCCGCCGGGTGGAGGAGAGCACCCAGAGAGTTAGATGTGGTCCTAACGTTTATCCTGAGTGGATGGGAACATTCACGGCACCCAGAGACCCAAGTTCCAGCACTGGATCTGGGGAGGAGGGAAGTCCCTAATGCTCTTGAGACCCCATCTGTAAAATGGCACATGGAGGAGGCAGGTGCAGGGGGTAACAATGGCTTCTTCCCACTCTGAACCTTACCAGTTTGGTGTGTTTCTATCTGTCCTGTGCCTACATGGGTAACACTGTTTTCAGAGATCAATTATGTATCCTACAACTTTTCTCTGCCAAATATGCTGGACGGGGCCTCCCCACCTGGGTACCTATAAATAAACAGATGGCAGCCAGACCCACTTGGCATCAAATACTCTCAGGTATTAAGAAAATGTAGCTTCTTTGGGTTCTAAACAGGGAGCTTGTAAGACCAACCATACAGCTTGAAAGGATTATTTCAGGATGTTGCAATTGTATTTAACTAGATTTGCTGAGCATGTAAATTAAATTATTTCACTAATTGTGGATGTCTGACATTTCCCCTGTATGTGACCCTTGCAAGACCAAGTTGAGCTCATGTTGGTCCCGAATTTTCATCCCTGAGCAGTTTTATCTGTCCTTTACCCAAGAGGGCTGTCCTGGTTCACTTCTCTCCATTGCTTAGGTGACCCTATGTCCAGTGATCTCTCAGAATCAATTCCCCTCCTGCAGAGCCTCTGCCCCTGCTGCCCTGTGGTAGAGTCCACAAGTCCTTTTGTAAGTGCATGCTGCAGTACATAAGGACTGCATTCCCTGCGTGTAGCTGATTCATGCACATAGCACACCAGTCCCTTCTTCACCCTCTTCCCCTTCCTCCCCTCCCTCCATCTCTTGATTCCCTTCCCATTTGGGGAAGGTCTTCCTCCCTTCTTCCTACATCTGTCATCTGTCTTGATTTTGCCCTTTTTTAATGCTTTGGGCTTCTTGTGTATGGGAATCCATGTGATATTTAAACTTGTGTGTGATTTGCTTCAGCAGTGTGGGGCCACAGGCTCTGTTCCCAGTCTCTTCACGCTTCCCTCGTCTCCCCCTCCCGCTTTCTGTGCTGCCGCCCCCGGAGCTGCCGCAGACCCTCAGCACCTGCTCCCCTGCGCCGCAGTTCGCAGTTACCCGCAGACTGGGAGGCTGCACACGTCTCCGCTGTGGTGATGTAACCATTGTTTTCTGCACGAGGAGGGGGATTTTCCTCCTTTGTTCTTAGAAAGAGGAGCATCCTTGGACACAAGCCTGGTGCGAGACCAAAGCACTGAACTGTAGACTGAAGTTTGTCCTCCACCCCATTCATGTTGTGAACCTGATCGCTGCTGCTATGGCACTAGAAGGTAGGACCTTGGGGGGCATTAGGTCATGGAGGCAAAAGCCTCAGGAGCGGGGTTAGAGAGCTCCCTTTCCTCTTCCAACGTGTGAGGACACACCGAGAAGTCTCGGAGGGGAGTGGGCCCTCAACACACCTGGGTGTGCCTTTGCTTTGGTCTTGGTCTCCCCAGCTTCCAGCAACATAAGCAATGCGTTTCTATTCTTCATTGCCCCCTCAGTGTATGGCGCCGGTTACTGCAGCGTCGGCAGCCTGGGACTTCAAGGTTACCTTTCCGAGTTACAGCAAGAAGCAGAGGGCTCGTGGAAGGAATCTGATTCAAGAGTGCTGATCGATGAATCTATGCATAACGAGGTGGTCAGTCCCAAGGAAACGGGTAAGGGGCGGTGAGTGTGGGGGTGTAAGGGAGTGAGAAGGACTCCTACAACTCTGAGGGGCTGCCGGATGGGTTCTACCACCTGTGCTGCGGCCCAACAGGAGGCAGCAGGAGCACACATACCCACACACACACACAGAGGCACACACACCCACAGGTGTGCATGCACACACACACACACACACACAGACACACACACACACACTTCTGCCCTCTGAACCCAGCAGGCAGTGAGCAGGCTTGGGGAGGGAGGGGAACAGATGTGTTCACAGCACAGAGCAGGCTGAGGAGGGCAGGAAATGGACTGCGGATGCGTAGGCGCCTGGTCACAGATGGTCCTTGGTATCTGGGCACTGGCTTGAGGGCCTCATGGAGACCAAAAATCCATGGCTATTCACCTTCTTTGCACAAAATGATAGAATACCTGTATATAACATGCATGACTCTGAGTACACTTTTAATCATTTCTAGATTACTTAAAGGCCTGTCGCATAAATGCAAGAAACACACATGTACATGTTCAGTACAGACACTTTATTTTTGATTCATATTTGAGTTTATGGATACAGAGTCCATGAATATGTAAGGCCAGCAGTATTCAGTTTTGCTTTTAAAGCTTCTTTTTCCATACTTTGACATTTTACAGTTTGGTGTATTTAAGACATCTGAAAACCCAAAGTACCAAATAGAAAATCTAAAGAAAGTCCTCTTTCCTCCTCCTCCTTCTTTCCCTCCCTCCCTTTCTTCCTTTTTTCCTTCCTTTCTCTGTGTTATCTAAGAAAAGCTTGCATGGTTTCCTGTAGTATGGTTGATTGAGTGTTTTAAGTTTTACAGAGTGATATATTTGAGAACTTGAAAGAGACATTTATAGCTATTTACAAAGTTTAAAAAAGTCTACTTATCTATGGAGACTATTTTCTATAAACAGCATTGTATACTCCCACTGTACAACGGGCTGTCGATTGGGATGAGATTTTATGAAATGCCTTGAGCTTTGTAGAGGAAAATCCCTTCTTGAATGTGGAGTTCTATGTATGCAAATGAAATAATGACATATGCTAGCTATGATTTTGGATCATATGCTCGTTGCCACGATTGACTACTTTAGACATTCCTGCTCAGAACTGCCTCTAGCTAAACAAGATACAGAAGCACTTCTGGGAGAAGGGTCAGGCGTAGGTTATGGTAGTGCACTGGCCTCTACTGCGGACAGCCAGGTTCGAGGGGCAGCAGGGCTCCTTGTGTCTGGTCTGACCGTCGCCCACTGGCTCTCTTTCCTTCTTCACATGTCATACCTGGCTCCTGTCTCTGTCCTTTCTAGTGAAAAGACGGACTTTTGATAACAAACACATTAATGTATGAACTGCACATCCTAAGTATAGGTAGTTTAATATTTTCTGTACATTCCACGAGTGAACACATTTTTAAATTGTTGATCTCGAAGACTTCATACCTTTAGACACCTTCATTTTTGTTACACGTCTGTCTTGGTTTTGCTGTTACTGCGTGTGTTTTACTTTGCTTTCTTCATTCTTTCCTCTTCTGTGTGGCCATCTTTCCTTACTGGGCAGTTCCAAGTTCGCTCCACTCTGGGTGGCTCTCAGGGCAAAACTGGGTTTGAAAATGTGAGATTTGAGGGCATTATCCCATAAAAATTGTTGCGGATCCAACAAATTAAGTCTCCATGTTAGGGGTGATCCACACTCAGCGAAGTCTGTGGTCTAGGATCAAAAGACAAAGGTCATTGTCTTACGACCACGAAGGCACCCCTGTGATCCATATTCACACAGCCTGGATGCATTCACCTCTGAAAAGCCCTGCCTATGAGTGCGTGGGGTTTGGGGTCATCTGGATACAAGCCGTGAGAGCATGTACCATGTGCTGTGTGTGCAGAACTTCCACGACCCTCTCGAAAATGCTGTTGGGTGTTAACTTTATGGAACTCTCCATAGATGTTGAATTCATCTCCTGAGAGAGGGGAGCATGGCCTCAGCTTGACGCCCTCCCTTTGTGTTGATCCCCTTGTGCTGACCTGGTCCTGTCGTGCTACTCACTGTGCCCTTCAGAGTCTAGCGTCAGCCTTCGCCCGCACCCCCAAAAGGCCGACCTTGCCTTTCTCAGCCTTCGAAGTGTCTCTCCCTTCTCTGGCTCCTGGTCTTTCTGGAGGCTTCTCTGTTCTCACCAACTGCCACATGAGCCCCTGACAGCAGTGTGAGCTTGTTGGGTGTGTGCTGTGTGTCACCCAAGCTGCCTAGCACACAGTAGCCGTTTAGGGATCACACTCTTACTTGCACTGTGATTTAGTTTCAGTATCTGCTGCATCACTTGCCGCAGTATGACTCCTGTGAAGGATTTGTTGGCTACATCCTTCTGAGGAAAAGATGAGCTCAAGGATAATTTTTTCAAAGAAAAAGCCCCTTGCTTTCTGGCCTGTGGTAAGCAGCACATTATGTCAGGAGCGTGAGGCAGAGCGTAAAGGCTCTTTTGTGGACTGGGAGCAGAAAGGACTGAGAATGAGGCCAGAGTCCCGCATTCCCCTGAGTACACCCCGGACCCGAAGATCTCCGGGGAGGCCCCAGCTCCTAAAGTTTCCACCCTACCCTGGCAGAGTCACTCTGGGAAATGAACCTTTACCAGCTTGGCCTTTTGGGCAATTTAAGATCTGACTGATTCACTGAATGAAGAGTAGTCAGTGACCATGAAGGGAACCTGGCATCTTAGGAAATCAACAGGTTCCTTCAGGTTCCCAAAGCCTTTGTGTGACACTGGGGAGGGAGTGTGTTAGATGACTGACTGCTTTTCTAATGAAATTAGTCAGGTCGTCCACTGCAGAGCATGCTTTCAAATGCGAGCTCTGAGGAAGCAGTGCATGCTTCTTAGCAAACGTGGCCGGGTCTCCTGCCGAGCAGTGTTTCTGGGTCCCAGAGGCCATGTGACATATGTGTTGCCATGTATGAAACAAAACCCAGTTATCTTCTAATTTGACTAACCATCTAAAATAACATAAATGAAAAAGGTGGCAGGAAGTGAGGAGATAAAAGCCAGAGCATAATTTTGGGGCCTTGGTAGCCAGCGGAGCCTGCCTTGCTCTGTACGGAATTACGTCTCAGCCAGCCAAGAACACTGAATGTAGATCCTGCAGCTACTGAAGGGCCCGGGAGAGGAAGCACTGCAGCGCCGTGAAGTGTTGTGACTGTGCCTCTTTCCCTCGCATCCTCAGGAGCTCAAGCACTGGTCTTGACAGTTCACATGGAAAAGCAACTCCATTGAGTGGCATTTCAGTGGAGGCTGATTCACGGGTCCGAGTCAAGGACGGCACTGTGGCCCACTGATGGCCATTCTGCAATCACAGCAGAGATGTCTCATTCCTTTCAAGACTGATGCTGCTGCTGGTTCATCACTGCTGTCACAGCTTCCACTGTCACCATGACAAGTAGTTACCGCTGACTGCTTCTGACAGGCCAGACCCTGCGTCAGTGACTTCCTCACTGTCTCACGTAAAACTCATAATAACACTACCCTGAAAGATGGGCTCTGTCCATCTTAGTTACTTCCTCAATGCTGGCACAAAATACCCGACACCCAAAGTTATAGGAAGAAAGGTTTATTTTTGCTCACAGTTTATAGAGGTTCAGTCCATAGTTGGCGGGCTCCAAGGCAGGGTGGCACATGGCCGAAGAGCATCAGAGGACCATCCATGGCAGGGTAGGCAGGAAGCTGCAGGCAGTGAGTCTCCTTTTCTCTTTTATCCTGTCCCACATCCTGGGCTTCCCATTCTCCACACCCAGAACTGTGCTAAACTGATGGGTGGACTAGGAAACTAAAGACTCCATAGAAAGTTGGCAAAACTGCTTGAAAGAAACCAAAGATAGACTATCAAAAATTGAACACAGGCTTGCAGTGTGTGATCATGAAAGGGAAGATCTCTTAAAAATAACAAGGGAGCAGGCATTAACCATACTAAGGCTAGAGGATGATAAGAGGATCTATAACTTAAGAATAAAGCATGTGAATGAAGAAGCAGGAGTCAAAACAGAAGAACTGCAAAGGCTATTCACAGAAATTATTAAGAAAAACTTCCCAAACATAGAAAAAGGAAATGATATGCAGATATATGAAGCATACAGAATTCTAGCCACCTACAACCAAAACAGAGCTACACCCAGACACATAATAATCAAGATCCCAGAAATTCAATATAAGAACAGAATATTAAAAGCCATCAGAGAAAAGAAACAGATCACCTATAAAGGAAAACCCATCAAAATCACAGCAGATTTCTCAACACAAACCATCAAGTCAAGAAGACCTTGGAGTGAAGTAATTCAAGCCCTGTAGGAAAACAATCTCCAGCTCAGATTGATGTATCCTGCAAAACTCTCTCTAAAAATTAATGGAGAAGCAAGATGCTTCCATGACAAAGAGGAACTGGGAGAATTTGTGACCACCAATCTAACCCTACAAAAAATGCTGAAGGACATTTTAGAAAGAGAGAAAAAGAATATGAGCATTTCAGGAACAGTGGCAGAGAGGCCTCAGTGAACGGGGCAGACAGTGGAGTGGAAGGGAAAAATAGATTACCAATGGCAGAAAAATAGAATAGTAGAAGTGAGGCAGAGGAGATTGGCTATAATCTCCAGTATAGAGGGCCTCAAAATACTAACAAGAGAAATACAGGCAGAGTAGATCAGGAGATAGGGTCCATTGAGATGCTCTATATAGGGAGGCAGTGGGACCCAAAATAAGCAGTGCACCCTATGGGAGTGAAAGAGGAGAAACTGTCTAAAAAAGGAAGGCAGAGGATATTGTTAATGGGGTAACAAGATTTAAAATCTACATTATTCTCATCACTCCACTTGGAGGGATTACATGCTGTTCCAGTTAGTCTCCTTACGCTAGACTTGAGGACAAGGTCAGCTATCCCAAAAATAAAAGGACATAATATGGTAATCATCCTTAATTTCCTATCAACTTAATATGAAGCCCTGTATAACTTATACTGTCTTATTATGCCTGATCTTATTTGACTCTGGTTTGTTAGAGTGCTATCTTGTATTGACTGATTTTATTCAAATCTGTTATGATTGATAGCATCAAGTGTAAGAATATAGGCAACTACACTGAAGATGACAAGATTCACTAAGATACCCACTCTGGTTTGATTATTGCCTGCTTTTGAAGTCTTATAATATCTCCAGTGCTTCGTTTTTATTAATGTTGTTATATACTGCTGAGACATCATAGTAACCATTGTAGATCACCTTGTATTGTGGTTTTATATGACTTTTTGCTTCATGCTTTTCTAGGAATTGTTTTGTTTTATCTTGCTTTGTTTTGTTTTTCCCTCTAATACAGAAAGGATAGATATTCATGTAGAGACTCGTGCATGTGTAGATCTTATAAACAGTTTACGAGAATCAACTATATAATGCATGTTGAAATGAACAACTATTTTGAAGAAAAAGAGATACTACAGTACCCAGTGCTGATTCTGTAAGTCATGATGTGAAATCCAGCAAAACTATCATCCGTTGTTCAAAGTGATTTTAGCTTGTATTGTTTTCTTTAAGTTGAACACACATGAAGGTATGGACAGCTGTTTTGAAGAGAATGAGAGACACTATGACAGCCATTCTTTGCTTCCCTATCTGGTCTTGAAGACCTGAAATGCCCTCCTCATCCTGCTCAGATCAGTTCCATACTATGTTGTTTCATGTGAATTCCCTGTATGTGACAATATGGACAACTATTTGGAAGAAAAAAAAGAGTCAATATGATAGAGTGAATATCTCCGATTGTCTAGCTTTGAAATTTATGTCTCTTACATTGCTTTCTTGTGACCTGCTTTGTTCTGTTTTGTTGTGTTTAATTTTACCCTTTTGATATAATTGCATGTATGTTTGAGTGTGTAAGATGGATGACCATATTGCTGTTTTTGTCAGATCATGGAGCAGAACTGTTAACAGTGTCACTGTTTGATTGTCTACTTTGCATGTTTTAATGTTGTAATTTGAACAACTATTTCCAAGATGTCAGTATGTAATTTGTCAAGTAATGATTTCTTAGTGGTTTTTTAAAATTCTTTTCCTTTTTTCCTTGGAATTCTGTATTGTTGCTACCCTTTGTTCTGTTTTGTTTTTTTTCTCTTTAAATAAAATTTTTAAAAAATTCCAACACATATAATTATTACCTTTCTGTTGACCCCTTAAAATACTGTAGACTACCTTTTAGTTTCACTTGATTTAATAGGGAAATATAAGTATTCCTTACACAAATTGTTTTTATTATATTTACTATTATCTAATATGCTTTTAAAATTAAAAGGCTAGACATGCTTCAAAATTCCCCTATGTCTTTTTGTAAATATTAATATATTTAACTTACAGAATATAGAACAGATATTTTGTACCTTAAAGATAGTATCTTTTTTTTAAAGAAAGATTTATTTAGCTTAAGCCACCAATCCCAGTACTAGATAATGAACCAATCACAAACTCTATATTCAGCCACCTCCAAAAAGCCTACCTCCTTGATGACATGAGGTTTTGTGGGTATATACAGACACAAGCAATAACATTCTGCTCCTGACCCCCAGAGATTCATGCACATCCTTTTATACAAAATACAGTTAGTCCATCTCTGAGACTTGACAAAGTCTTAACAGTTTCAGCATTGCTGAAAAGCCCAGGTCCAAAATCTCCTCTAAGATTTAAGGCAAAGTCTTAGCTGTGAGCCCTTGTAAAAATGAAAAGAAAGGTAAACATTTTCAACTTTCAAAGGCACAGAATAGACATTGTCATTCCAAAAGTTACAGACAGAGGAATGCAAAAGAATGAGACCAAAGCAAGTCCAAAATCCAGTTGGGCAAAAATTATATTGTGTAGTTCCAACATGTGAACTCCCAAGAGCTTGGGTGCCCTGCCTCTGCGGTGCTTCTGGTGGTAGCTGCTCCCATGGCTTTGCTCTTGGGCTGTCTTTGTTGCCTCCTTACAGATTTCCTCAGATGATCCACATTCCTTGCTTTTCTAAACTGCTGGGGTCTCCATTGCAGCTTTGGCGTCTTCTTCAGCATCACACATTTCCCTTTAGGGGCATGATACCTGGCCTCCCAGGCCTTCTGAAATCACAGTGGAAGCCTTCTTAACCTCACAAACCTTGCATTCTGCAAGCACCTGAAACCAGCACTGCATGGATGATGCCAAATTCTCTCCTAGCTGAAGCAGTAGCCAGGCTTTTCTCTGTCTTGGCTTTAGCAGTTGAGTGCCTAGATTGCTGGGCACTCTGAATTCACTGTTTTTTAAAAGAGATTAAAAGAAAACAAAGCAATGAAAATAAAATGTAACAGTAGAAATAATATACGATTTCAAGACAAGCTGATAGGAAATTGACAATAGTCACTATATTGCATGTTGTTATCTTCAAATTGTTAGGAGCAAATTCTCTAGACTACCCCCATTCTGGAACATAGTGCCCTGGAGCTTTCTTCTCGAAGCAAAGTGTCACTTTTGCAATTTTAAGGCTAGAAAGGACTCTGACTTGCTGCTTCTTGTGATGTCTTTAGGCCATTTTTTCTGTTCTCCTGTTCTTTCTCAGCAATTAAGATCTCTGATCTATCTTTTCAGTCTATTGCTTTACTGTAGGTTCCTTTCTAGCCAAACTCACAATGTTTTAAATCATTCTGTTTAGCTCTTTTCTCTTGATTTTTAACATCAATATGGCTAACAGACACCATGAATAGCCATGCCACCACTTCAACATTTGACTGCCTTAAAATTTCCTCTGCCAAATTAATTCTACCACCCTTAGTCTTAGTTTCAGCCAAAGTCTCTGGATATGAGCAAAACACAGAAAAATTTTCCTCCAATCCATAACACACATTGTCTACAGTCCAATAATCAATGAATTTCTTCTTCCCAGCAGAAAACTCCAGAGCCTCATCTTTACTAGCGCAATTTCTATCAGCTTTCCAGCCTTCTGAGCTCTGCTAAGAATCTCCCATGCAGAACAGCCTAAGGAGTTTCAGATCTATTCTTTCAGGCAACATCTATGAACTTCCTTTCTTTCTATTTAGAGAAAAAAAGCAAAACATAAAAAGGGTAGAAATAGTACAGAATTTCAAGAAAAAATATTAACATTAAGAAATCACTAATTGATAAATTATATATTATCATCTTAGAAATAGTTGTTCAAGTTATAGAATCAAAGCATAAAAAGTGGATTTGCTCTGATTTTTACAAATAGCAACACTGTAAATGTCCATGATTAATTAAATATATGTCAGCACAACCATATAGATTTCATGTTGCAGTGGCTACCTTTTTACATACAGCTTGCCATATTAATTAGCATCTTTTGCTCAGGATAAATTCCCATAAATAGGATGGCTGGGCTAAAGGTTGTACACAATTTATAAAACTGATTTTATCAGGTCACTTATGAAATAATGCTATGGATTTATATCCCAGTAACCACCTATAAAACAAGAAAAATTCTTTTCCTCTTAGTTTTCATATATTTTTCCTTAAAAACCCAGATTTTTGTTTTGTTGCATATCCAAAGGCAAGAAGCAAAGAGAGGTAAAAGGCAAATAGTGCTAATCCAAGGAAAAAGCAAAACTCTGAATGACTGAATTGCTATGAGAGGGAACCCCTGATGAGACCCAGGGAGAGAAGTGGAGAAGCCACAGAAGGAGCAGCCTGGTCGCCTGGGCTCTGCGGCACCGAAACCAGTCCCAGGGAGCCAGGCCCAGGGGAACTCCAAGCCACGCTGCTGCTGCTGTCACTGTCTGCTAAGGAGCTGGATCTGAGACTGGGCCACCTCTCGGAGCCGTCTCCTACCCAGTGACGTCTGGTGAGACCACATGCCCCATCACAGCCTGCAGCGCCAAGTTCTCATTTCCAGACTTTGGAATCGGTATAGCTGTTCAGGGAAAAGTCTCTGTTCTCTGATGAGCTTGGCGGGAATATTCCAGGGCCCTACATAGACACAAACTTTCCATCGTCTAAGGATCGCAGACTCCCCTCATTTCTTCATGGTTCCCTACAACTTCCCTCCAGTAACACTTAGAGCCCTATGACAGAAACGAGTCCAAGATATTTAGCTGTTTAGCAGCCGCTTGCAAATAGGGCGTTTTACCTCTGTGCACGTGCAAGTGTCCAGACTGATTCTGAAGCAGCTGCCCAGGTCATCACAGGAAGGCCTGCCTAGGCATTGCCTGGAACCTTGGTCCCATGCTCAGCACCTACTATTTTAGGAAAAGAGGTCTATTTTGGCTTTTTAGTCCACAGTCAGCTGCGCAGGGCTCCGGGGGCAGGAAGCAGGGGTGGAAGGGAAGAGTGTGTGTGTGTGTGGTGGGGAGGTCGAGGGTTGGGGGGTGGAGATAAACCCTTCCAGGCCACGTACCAGCAACCCACATCTTCCTATTAGGCCCCTTCCTACTGGCAAACCAGCTATAAATCCAGATAATCCAGCACCTTCAGAAAGCCCTGCTCTATGTGCAGAGGCTGTGAACCCCGACACAGGCTCTCAGTGCCCCAGGGTATGGGGTCTGGAGGCTTTGGAGGTACAGCCTGAGAGGCTTCTCCAGGTGTCTGCTGGGACAGGGGCAACCAGCAGCTCAGGCCTTTTCCTTTCGCAGAGGGCCTAAAATACTATTGAATTGAACTCTTGTTACAATAATCTTAGTTCTTCACTGAACGAAAACCTTTCTGGCCTTCCACTTATATCATTCACATCAGGACATGAGTGCCCTTGGAAATAAATCTAGCTCAGACTCCTCTTTTGGAAAACTTGCAGTCCAGAGAGGGCACATGAGCAGCCCATGCACGTGTTGAACTTGTTGGCACAGGAGCTGGGCCAAAGCCTAGGGCTACTTTTCACCTTAGGGTGGGAAGTAAGATTCCTCTACCTACTTTTAAAGGCCCTTTCCTTTTTTTTTTGAGCTTGTTCCTAAGTAGAGCTTGGGCAGTCTCCAATGACTCTGACCAGTGCTTACAATTTTATCAGGAGCAATATCTTCATTTTATAGGGAAATGAAAATTGATTTTGGAGACATTTTAGTCACCTGATACATTAGTTTTCTATGGCTGTCATGACAAATTACCATGATCTTACTGGCTTATACAATAAACAGATTTAGTAACTTAACACTTTTATAGCTCATTAAGTCCAGAACATGTCTGATCCAGATTGAATAAGGGTGTTGGTAGCAAGTTGTTCTTTTCCCGATGACCGACAACACCTCGACTTTAGCCTCATTAAGCCTGTTAATAGGATGATATGTTTTCCCACCTTTTCTGGTTTCTCCAGGCAGTTAGATTCCTTGGCTTGGGGCTCCTCTCTTCACTCTCAGGGACCATGATAAGCAGAAAACCCTTCCCCGGTGTCTCCCCTACTCTCCTCCGTCATCTTCTCACTCTGACTGCAGCTGGGCAAAGGTCTCTGCTTTAGAGGACTTGTGTAATTGGATTAGGCTCCCCTCAGTAGTCAGGAGTTACCGCCCCATCCTCAGCATTTGTAATCTTCACTGCAGTTGGGTTCCTCCTTTCACCACATAAGGTACACCATGGATTGAGGTGTAGGCATATCTGAGGGTGTCACTATTCTGCGAACCACATCCCCGCTTTGGCCCCCAAAGATCTACATGAGTCCCACATGCAAAATCTGTTGTTCTTCTCCCAAAGTCTCTGAAAGTCTCAACCCATCACTTGGCAAAGACCCGCAGGAAAATGGAGAACGGCACTGCTGCTGCTGGCTGAAGCGCTGTGCCTGGAGTGTGTGACTGTCTCCTTGCCTGCATTCTTCCGGCCGTGGGAGGTTAACCTGCAGCCTGTGCAGGAAGGGGTCTGTTTTGTTAATCCTTTGATCTCAGTGCTTGTTGAGCAGCAGATCCACAGCGTGCCGCCCAGGGGCTGGTCTCCTCTCACAGTGAGCATTCAAATATTGAAGTGACTCCGCACTGAACGGACAAGCATGTAGTGGAGACACATGAAGTTACTATAGAAATATTTTTCCCATTTCAGAAAGCCTCGCTTTTTCTGCAGGTATTTCAGAAGCCCTTCAAGTAGATTTCAAACTGCACCAGAGTCTAGGTTGCCCCCTTCCAGGTAACCTGACTAATGCGCTCACATTCTATCTGGGTTTAAGTTGCTGGTAAGCATCTTTTAGGGCATAAAGATTTTTGCCAAGATTAGTACTTAGTCCATGAATTCTACTGCAGCTTCTACTATAATAATTCAACATTCTTTTTTCTGAATGCTCATTACTGAGTGTATTTAAGTGCATTTCAGTTACAAGCACGTTGGTTCTTTTTATTGTTTTTTTTTTGATAGAATGCTTTCTCTATCATTCCTTTCTATTATGACTGAGCCCATTGAATCTAGGAGAAAACACTCATTTTCATGACAGCGATATTTGGAAAATGGTTTGTTTTAGAGCAGTAATCAAGAATTAAGGTTAGAACAGCGATTAGCTGTTGATGTGTGGGATAGATTTTATTAGTTTATGGAAATGTTTTAAAATGGGCTTTTGATGGTGGTTCTACAACCAAGGAATTTCTCTAAAAATTCTAAAATTGCACCCTGAGAAAAGGTGATTATTTATTTATTTAGGGAGCACTGGGGATCGAAGCCAGAGGTGCCCCACCACTGAGCTACAACTTCAGCCCTTTTTGGTTTGTATTTGAGACAAGGTCTTCATGAGTTGGTCCCAGGCTGTCCTCAAACTTGCAAACCTCCAGCCTTGGAGGATCTGGAATTACAGGCGTGCATCACCACCCTTGGTGAAAGAAGTGAATTTTTATGGTATGTAAATTACATTTCAATACTGGTACTAAGAATAATTTGCTTGTCATCCATTCAGAAGTATTATGCAGGCATTTTGTGTCAATGATAATTATTTTCTGCAAAGGTGTTCTTTGTGTCCTTTAGAATCAAAAGCTCTGTTAAGAAAAAGGAAAAGAAGAAACAAAATATGAGCTCAGCAGGCCAAGTTAATTACAGAATAAACCTGAGTGGATGGGCTGTCCCTGGGACCAGCCAGCTGCCCTGGTACAGGCCATGGGGCTTTGTTGGGTTGTGTGTGGGGGGGTCAGTGAGGGGAGCTCTGGCTCCCTGCCAAGAGCAAGCTTAAGAGAGCACAGTGGTCACAGTTGCCCCAGGACGAGGCTTGGGGAGGAGTGGGGAGAGGTGGCCGCTGTTCACAACAGGGCGGATGGTGTCATGAGTCCCTGGTGCAGCTGGCTAGAGGGGGTTTAGAGGGGTCTCAGACTAGGATGGCAGTGTTGGGGTCTCTTTAGGCTCTAAGTGTCTTCAGTGGTGTCATGCTGTGTGCAAAGCGGAGCAGTCAGACCAAGGTGCTCCCATGATACATGACGCGTTCTTTACAAATAATTCAAGAATAAGTGGCTATCCATCCTTAATATTCATAGAATCCTGGTACTGGTTTGACTCACCTTAAATTAACCCAAGTTGTTATCCGGATATAATTCAAGCCTTGCACTTTTTATATCCAACAACTCATTCAGAAATAGCTATTCAACCCTCAGTCCACCAGTGTACTGCTTAAGAAACAAACTGGTTTGCCATGACTAAGGAAGCTTAATATGGTAGCTTAATACGGTAGTAATCTCCCCTGTGTCCACATCCCGTTCATGAGGATTCCTCTCTCAAATAGCTTCATCTTCAGAGTCCATCACTCAGGGCGTTAGAGATTTAGTTTATAAACACATGGGGAGGGCACACACGTTCGGTCCACAGCCGTGGCCCCTTGAGAAGTAAGTGAGATGACCTCCTGAAGAGTCCGGGCCTCTGTGGTATCTGTACTTTAACTCTGTGGCGGGACTGTAGCCTGACCATAGCCTGAGGCGTCCTTCCTGGAAGGAAGACATGTGCATTTGCCTCTGATTTTGTGCGGGCTGTGGGAGATGAGCAGGCAGACTCCGCCCTCCTTCCTAAAAGATCCCTGTAGCCTCAGTCTCCTGCTTCCCTGTGCTCCCGCTCAGAAGCTGGAATAGCTGTTTTACAACGCAAATCAGAATACCTACTTGCCTGCACAAAATGCTCTGCATCTTTCTTACCACATTTTGAAGTGGAATGTAGCAAGGCTGCGAGCTCCACGTCCCCTGACTTCTCTATGCTGTCACCTCATGCCGTTGTCTTTGCTATGCATCCTAGTCAAGTTCATGCCGCCTGCTCGTTTAGAATATGATGACCCTGCTTCATGCTAGCTGTGGTCTCTTGCCTCACAGAGCTTCGTGGTTTAGTGGATCACAGCATCTGAGACTCTGTTTGCCTGTCCCTTCCTGGTGTCACATTGTGTTGGCTGGAAAGTGTGTCATTCACAAGGCAATTGACATCGGGCAAGTTCTAGCTTGTACGTTGAGTATCAAATGGTGAGGACAGGGACAAAACTTTAGCGTCAAAATGCACTGAGTACCAGAGTTGATGAGCTTCAAGGTAGCCAAGTCTCAAGGTGTAACTGTGTATGTTTACTGCTTTTCTTTGTATTTGTTGTGTGCCTCCCCTGTAGATATGTATGTCCCATGAAGACAGGGACTTTGCCATGCACAGGACAGCAGATGCCCAATAAATACCCACTAAGAAAGCCCCAAGTGGGCCAAGTAGTTAGATCTCTCACTTCCCTGGTCTTCTTCCACCTGCCTCTCACTCATCCCTGTGAAGCCTTCCTGGATTCCCGCAGACTCCCTGATTTTTGACACTCTCACCCCGTGTCTGTCTGAGAGCAAGGGGCGTACTTGGCTCTCAGCCCAGTAACTTGGTGCCTCTTGCCTGCTCTCTGAGGCTGTTTGGTCTCTTGTGGTCTCTTGTTTATCGCTTTTCCTCCAGCCAAACAGAGTTGGGCTGAAAAGGAGTTTTGTACTTGGTTGTGAGCGCTGTGCATCTCTACACTCGGGTGGCCGGGGCAGCCCAACCTCTATCCTGCAGAGTGAGGCTGAGACAAATGTTCTTAGACAAACCCAGCTAGCATCTGTCCAGTCCAGGATCACGAGGCACAAAAGACAGTGTGGTCACTGACCGCCTGGTCCTACAGGAGCCTTTCGAGCTTGACATCCTAAAGACAGCAAGTGGTGATGCCACCTTGGACCTGGTCAGCTTCAGGTCCTGCCAGACAGAGGCGACGTGGGTGACTGGGGCTGGGGTCGGGCTGAGGTCTGTGCCAGCTTCGCAGACTGACATTCGAGGTCTCCTCCAAGCCACTCTCAACCTTCTCCCCACACTGTGCCGTGTGAAGTTTCTGTGTCACTCCTTGCAGACTGCTGCTTCCTGCTTTGTGGCACCCTGGACTTTCTTGCTCCAATCTTGGTCTGTTCCCCTTGGTCATGAGATGAGCCCCCACGCAAGTCAGTTGTTCTCTCAGCTTTGATCACAAGTTGCGCTCTGTCTCTCATCTCCCCCCGTAAGACACTCCCTGACCTCCAAGGCCCTTTTCAGGAGGTAGAAGGTCACCCAGAGGCTCGTGAGTGGTGCTATGTGCTGGGAGCTGTGTTTAGTTTTTAATATAGAGTAACTTATTTGGGGCTTATAGTGATGAAATAGATAGATATGACTATTATCTCCATTGCATAAGTAAGGAAAGAGAAGCAGAGACATCCCTGCCACCTCCATGAGAAACTTCTCCTGCCTTCTCCAAACCCTCCCGTGTAAACTTGCCCCATGCTGCTCATCTGTGAGCTCAGTAGGACAAAGACCATGTCTTAATAAGCTTTTTATCCATTACCTAGTGCTTGCTGAATATAAAGGCCCAAGAGCTGCCTGCTGCATTAGCACGAATTGCCTTCTTGTCCCTCAAGCCCTCAGTGTGGTGGTGACTGTGCTCCCAGTACTCAGACATAGGTCTGTTGGGGAATTACTGACCTGATTGGCTTGGTGGGTGAGACGTTTTGCAGGGCAGGGAGGCTGGGACACGACTCAGTCCATGGCTCTATCTCAAGAGGAAACTCAGGCAGCCTCTCAAGTGTGATGGTCACTCTCTGATGAGTGGAAGAGGCTCAGGATAGTTTGCAGGAGGGTAGCAGACGTGAGAGCCATGCAGGAGACATGGATCTCTCCCATCTGCTGGACTTTGAGTGGTCACCATTATTTCTTCTTGTACCCTTATCTAAGTAAATAGGGAATAACTGAATTCTACCTGTCTTTCAAGGCCTGCCTTCCCTCTGTAGGATACTTCTTCTCCACTCATCTCTTCCTCTGAACTTTCCCAGGGCTGATACTTGTGCTGTTTGCAGGACATGACATGCAGATGGTTCAGTGTGATGTTTAACTTTCTGTAGGCCTGTAAATCACACCTGTCACACACTGCTGAAAACCCCCAGATAGCAGAGGGGGCCTTTTCCTTCTTACAGCTTCACATTTGAGTGCAGAGACTGAGCAAGCGAGAAGCTTGGTGATGGATCCACTGGTCACGCCCCACACACCACAGCAGTAGCATGGGTGCAGAGGGATCAGTCAACTGAACACATACTGGAGAAATCAGGATGCATCACCAGTGTACGGATGATAGGTGAAGGGACCTTCACAGCAGTGGTTTGCAGACTCTGATATCACATGTCAATGGTGAGCACGAAAGTGTTCTGTCAGCAGACTACCGCTTTACACTGTCATGTAACAGGCTTAATGTACATTACAAATAAACTGCAGAGTCAAGATCCGAACCTCAGTCTTCTGAGTGAACCTCTGCTCTTCATGTTTATTGCAACTAATTGTTAAAGGGTTGTGGAGCTGAAAACCATCCTTCCATTCACTAACTGGGCTATCCTCCCTGACTATTCCCAGAGCCCCACCTTCTGTTCTTAAAGTTCTTTCCGCAGAGAACATTTGAACCATGTTCTCATTTCCCTTAGTGCTTGCCTTTGCCAATGTGCAAAGCTGTGTAAAGTAAATTAAATCAGTCCTTATCTTCAAATTGGATGTGCATTTGTAGTTACCCAGGAGCTGCCATTGAGAATGTTAATGATATATTATTTCCCATTGTCCTTATCTTTGTTCAATAGTCTGGGCCTTCCATTCCCAAGAACAATAATTGTGGCTGTTATTACAGTGACATAGGAGTTGGCCCAACTCCCCATCTTCCCAGAGAGATGGCATCCCCATTAGCCCTGGTAACAATGTCCTACCTTGGCCTCGTCTGACAGCTTCTCAGAGACAATGACGAGGCCCTGGTCCCCAGACAGTCTGGGCTCCTGGCTAGCCAGACATTACGGATATTGAAACCCTGCCTCTCGTGGGTATTAGTGGGGCCCTCAGTTGCTGCAATTATGGGTAAAAGAAAAGGAAATGATGATTCCTGAACGTCTTATGAAAATAATTTTGTTTTGTCCCAAAATGCCTAGTGTCATTATGCACAATGATAAAACCTAGCGCCCCACCTGGCTTTGAACCCTCCTCTATTGCAAGCATCCTCGGGAGCACTGCAGAGCTTCTCTGGTGCTCCCAGCCCACAGGTCGCCTCACCTGAATTCTCCCAGCTTGAGGTGAGACTGGAGCCCTGCAGTGCGGGGAGGAAGGGTGTCATGTGGTGTGGAAACTCCAAAGCATGGTGACTGCAGGGCTTTCTGCTCTGTTCTCACAACACCAGCAGGCGCCGACTTGGAAGGGCTCCTCTGGGTGCCTGGAAGGGACAACGCTACTGTGTGGCACCGTGGGGAGACATAGATGAGCACAGGGAGACCTGACGTGGCTGGCACTGCCTGACAAAGGATGAGCTACAAAGAAAGGAAGTGGGGCTTCCAGGCTGATTAACGGCCACCCCTCACCCTCAGGGGGCTGCAACCGCTGAGCTAAGAAGCTCTGCGCTCCCAGCCATGGACTCCAGGAACCCACTAACTCACTGAAGAGGTGCTTGTTTTTGTTTTTGCTTGTTTGTTTGTTTTTGCTATTGGCTTATGTCTGTGACCTTGAACACACGTGAGGGTGAAGTGCAAAGGAAATGGCTTGCCTGATCTGTTGAGTTCTGGGAGAAGCTCTTTAAGCAGGGCCAGTGGCTGAGCCGGGGCCGGGCAGCCTCTTCCCTGGGTCAGGTGTCACTCCAGTCAGTGGCACAGTGGCCGGGAAAGACTCTTGGCATTCTGACCACAGGAGACGGTGTTATTAACTGTGGTTCTGCAGTGGACAGTCTGTGCATTGACCATTTTGCATGTATGTTTCCCTACCTGTGTATAACAGAGACATTGGAGGAGCAAATCTCCACGGCTGCTCTGTTACTTAAACTCTGGGATCTTTCAGAAGAGCTGTCCTTCTCAACAGCACGAACTGTTCTTGAATATCTGAAAACAGAAATCCAGGGTGAGCATGGTCACGAGCAATGCCACAGGAAGTCTGTCAGCTCTGTATTCCAATCCTTGTTCCCTTGTTCCTCCTCTTCTTCCTTATTCTGTTCCATGAGTGCTGATTTATCTTGTCTATATCTCCTTTAAGCTACTCTGAGCTATTAAATGTAAGTTTCTCAGACCCTCACTTTCCTTTCTCCCCACCAAACTTTCCTTCTATTTCACAAAGGAAATTGGCACATTGTAAAGGGAATGTCTGCAACTTCCTCCCATCAGATTTTAAAGGCTATCTGCATCCTCTAAGATCTGTTCTTTCCATGTTTCTGTCCCTTTGCTCTCCCAGATCAGTGCTTCTACTGCTGTTCTGCAGCCCAAGCCCTCCCAGTGTTGGGAAACCCCTCCTAGGTTACCTTTCGTGCATTCAGCCTTTTCCCCTTTAGTTAGATCCTTCCCATCAACATTTCAATGTGCCTGAGTTTTTTCTGCCTTAATGGGAAACAACAGTCTTTGAAGACTGTTCCCATGGGTCTTCCCTGCCAGCCTGTTTGCGTGGGCTCTTTCCCACTCACAGACACGTCTCTAAAGCAGTACCCACACTCTCTGCCCCCTTCCCTCACTTCCTCCTCAGTGCTCAGCCCACACCCATCTCCTTTTCATTCTACCATTGACTGGAACCCGCCATTGCTGCTTGGGACCTCCATCCATGAGGAGACAGTCGCCATTCATGACTGTGACAGAATCTGCACTCTGACTCAGGTTTGTATGCTCATGTTTCTGCTTCCTTTCTAGTTTAATGAAGTGCCGGGCTTGGTCCCAGGTAAGACCTTTCTATTCAAGCCCTGGGCCTCATGCACCAGAAACAAGCCCATTTTAATGAGTAAACCTTTAACATCTGTACCAACACAACTACTTGTGTTCTTTTTTTCCATTTTCTCATCTCCTGTTGTGCTCTCAAGTTTTTCCATTCATGCTCTTATTCCTGTCTTTCCACAAGTTCATGAATGACTTTCCTCTCCCAGGGCCAAAGCTAAGCGTGAATGCCACGCTGCTCTCGCCTTCCTTCGACGTTTTGGTTGCAGAGGAGAGGGCAGAACACTCCCTCCTCCAGGTTCCTGCGCCAAGACACCTCCTCATTTGTTTTCCTCTTACAAGGTTGGTCTACCTTACTGTCTTTGCCACTTAGCCTTGCCTTTCTCTCCTCATCCTGTTGTTTCTCATCCAGGCTCACGACTTTACATGCTCAGGTAAAAATAGTCAAATTCAGCACCCAGCTCTGACTTCTTATGCTTACCCAAGTGCCCCTTGGACTTAGATGTCTAATGAGACATCTTAAACGCAGTGTATAAACTTACCTCTTTATTTTCTTCCCTCTCCTGAATTATCCTGTGTTCATCAAAATAAATGGTGCCATCATCTACTCAAATCTAAGGGTTTCCTTGATTCTTCTCCTTCGCTGTAGTCCCATGTTTTGGCATTAAGCACAGCATCTCTTGCTGCGCATTTCCTCTGCTCCAGTCTCTGCAGGGGCCAGAACTCCCAGCTGGTGCCGTATTCCCATCCAGGTGACCCTTCGGCTTCTGTTCTTGCTCAATTTACTGTATTCTTCATATACCATCTGGGGGTCTTTTAAAAACGTAATTTATCTCATCTCACCTTTCTTCTTAAAAAAATTTATGACAGTTTCTCTTTGGAGTGTAAGTAAAATTTAAAATTTTTACTTTTACTGGCCTGAATGTTTTTTACGCAGTCTCTGAGGGGAGCAGAGACTTTTGTGTGCTATCACACAAACTCCCACACAGTGGAAGCTGCTGCAGCCGCTCAGAGTTTTAATCCAGACTCAGGAACGTCAGGACTTTGCTTGGTTACAGCTCCAGCATGGCTTAGTGCTGACACTGTTCCCTTTCCGCACGCAGAGCTGGCTTCAGGTCTGCTGGCTGCACTGGGACAGTGGTACTGGGTCCTTCTCACTTCTCTCTGTGCTGCTGTCTTTCCCCAACTCCAGTCTTAGCCATTTTCCTAGCCCTTTGCAGAGAAGCATGAGGGAGGAAGAGTGGGAAATCCTTGCCGTCATGTTTAAAGGATTTCCCAAGAAACTCTTAGGTTTTCCTGAACAGCTCCTAGCTTGGCAAATGCATCTCTGTTCAGGAGGTCGCATGGGGCCTCCTGAGCCATCACGGTGTCAGCACCCCCTTAGCTTCGTGCTTCTGAGCCCCATCATGCCTTGAGTGACCCCATTCTGCAGGACCCTGATGGCTTCTCCTGCATCAGCCTCCCGAGTGCTGGGATTACAAGCTTGTACCGTGTTGCCTGGCTACCACAGGGTCTTTCTGACAATGTGACTATAGTAAGGGCTGTCAGTTCAGACTATCAGCAGTCCAGCTTGACTGTACTGCAATGTGTTTCCTGCCAGCTTTACGACTGGTTGACTAATGCAGTGAACACAGCGCTGTGCACTGTTGGATCTGTTTCAAATGGCCTTTGAGCTCAGTTACAACGATCCTGTCTTTTTCAGTGGGACGGAGGGATGGATGCCTTGTAGATGGGAGTCCCGTTTTCCTGCCTTCATCATCAAGGAGGGCAGAACAGTTAGGTGGTTCCCACAGCAGCCCTCAGATTCCCAGCTCCTGACCAGCTCAGCCCCTAGGCAAAGCCCAAGCTGCAGCAAGGACCCGGCTGAGCTCTGTACTGGGCCTGAACTGCTGCTTCCGGCTGGTGGGGCAGGGGTTAAAGGAGCCCACAGCAGCTAGTAGTTGAGGTTCCATTTCTGTCTCTTTTCAGGTCACCTTGGGGAAATGTTCCCCTTTTAAAGTCTGAATTCTGCTATGCATGCTTTTGAAAAAATGATTTTTAAAATTTGTTAGTTCCTGCTGCTTTGTGGGAACAAGTATTTCCTGGAAAATACTTTAAAATATTAGTGACTCATCAATTGTCCATCCTTACACCTTTTAAGGAATTGGAGGTGCATGGCGCCTCAGTTTCTGGGTGTGGACGTGAGATTTAGCATCTTGCAGATATAACCCCATGCAGTGCAGTGGGTGTGTGCATCAGGACCACCTCGGGGGCCTTGATTGCTGGTGAGGGCCCAGCCTGGGCTGGGGTCGGAGGTCTTTTGCAGGGCCTGAGGACTCCCATCTCCAATGCACCCAAGTGATTCTGTAGTGCTGCTGGTGAGGGAGCAAGGCTGTGTGGTCCTAGAACTCAGCTCTGTGTACAGAGGCTCTGCAACATCGGGAGATTAACAGTCTTGATGCAAATTACTGCATGACAGAGCCATTTCATTTGACTCCAGAGACCCACTGCTGGTCAGTGAGTTCATGGTCTTCAAAGAGAAGTCTGGAAGGGAGAAAAGGAGCAAAATGTGACCCATCCCTTGCCTGGGTACATTACAGAGCTGTCTCCTCTTGGAAAGGAGGAGACAGCTCTGTATCCAGCAAGAGATTCAGCCCTCGCTCTGCTGTTTAGCAGCTGTGCTACTTTCAGCAAGTCCCTTCATGTCTTTGATCTGCGTCTTCTTCAGGTGCTAAATAGGCAGAGCAGTACCTGTGCTTCGAGGCTGGTGTGTGATAAAACAGTGAACTTCAAGAACCTGGTACAAACCCTGGTGTGTGGGGCCCTTTAAACCGTCTATTGTTCCCCTCCCCAGTTCTCACTGTCAAAAAGTTCCTTGTAGAAGGCTAAGGCAAGTCACATTATCACTGTTGTTCAGGAGAAGAAATATTAGGTGATTTGCACAATGTGACTGCCTAAAGCATGATCACTCCCAAGTGCTTGCTCTGAGGTTTTTCCTAACCTGAGATGATCCCCAGGAGGAAGCCAGGAAATGCATTCTCTTATAACGGACTAAAACCAACTGGCTGACCGTCATTAAACGGAATGGAGAATTCCAGGGTGCATGAGATTGAAGGAAAGAGGAGACGTGTTTGATGTCTCTTCCAGGAACATCAGTCGGGAAGCACGGTTCCTACCGTGTGAACCTGTCACTGGGTCCTAGGTGAATGTTTCCAGCGAGCTTGTGGCAGAAGTGCAGCAACCTTTCCAGACACACATACTCAGATGTCTGTGGTTTGTGTGTCTTGTCACACAGCAGCAGGGATTTTGCAGCTATAATTAAGATGACAGGCCTCAAAAAGGGAGATTAGCCGTGTGGGCCAGATCTAATGACATGAGTCTTTAAAACAAGAGGATTTCTCAGTCTGGAATCAGAAATTCAGGCATAAAGAGAAACTGGAGAAATTGAAAGCATGTCTTTGATAGCTGAGGAGATGAAATGTTTCAGCAGGATGTTCTCTAAAGAACCAGGCAGTAAATAGCTTTCAGCCTTTTGAGACACGCTGGCTGCTTCATGATCCCCCCCCTGCCATTGCCTCGCTTGGTGGGTGCTCAGGATGCCTGTGCTCCAGTATGTTTTGTTTGGAAGAGTAGACGGCAGGCTGGCTTTGGTTTGCAGGCTACAGTTTGCAGATCTGGACAGTTCTCAGAAGTGCTGGTTGGTTAATTTGTAAAGTTGATTCCTTTGGAATTTGTCTGATGTGTTTCTCACGCTTTGACTAGGACTCTAAGTTTTTGGCAGGAATATTGCAGAGGTAAAGTGCTGTTTTCCTCACATCATATCAGGAGAACATGATATCAGTAGGATTCAGGACTGCTGATCTCGACAGTGGTCACCTGTCTGAAGCAGTGTTTATCTGACTTTTCCATAGTAAACGTGTTTTCTCTCCTCTTTCCACACTGTGTACTATAGCAGGAAGCCACTGTCTGAAGCAAACCTGTGAAGACCTGCATCTAGATTCCCTCCCAAAGCCCATGCTCTCATAGATGGGGCTTTTGGAAGTGCCTTGGGTCAGGGGTGTGTGGTGCTGGTCCACTGAACTGGCTTAGCATAGCTGTGGGTTTAGACAATGGATTTACTGAACAGGAAAGATCCCACTCTTAGTAGGGTTCAATGTTTATTTTTTAAAAATCTTTTTCTATATTAGTTACTTCTATAAGCTGGATATTAACTTTTGTCAGTTAAATCTTTTACTTTGAAGCTTATCTTACCTATGTCTTTTATAGTGTCACCTGATGAATAGGTTTTGTTTTTAGCCTTACACAAAATTTTCAATATTTTCTTTTATGGTTTGTATTTTATTTTACTTAAAAACATTACTTATCAAAATATCATAGTAAAATTCTCTGACAGTGTCTTCTAAATCTTTTATAATTAAGAATTTAGTTAATTGGAACTGAATCTGAGTATAGTGAGAAAAGAGACCAAATTTTAATTATTTTTTTCCATATAGACACCAAAATTGTCTAGAATGTATTATTGATCTACTTCTCATTTGTCAATTGACTTGGATTTTTAAAAATCAGTACTACTTTTTTTCCTAATTTGTATAACTTTTTCCTCTCACTTTTTTTTTCTTTAACAAGTCTTGCTGCCTTGTAAGGAAAATCAGATGCCGCAGGACCCAGGTCTTAGCTACAGTATCCTATTTGCTTTTCCATCCATGTTCACTTTTCAACCAGTTTTTCAAGTTTCTTTTTCTTTATTTTTTAAAATTTTTTTAGCTTTTTTTTATTTAAAGAGAAGAAAGAAAAAAAAAACAGAATAAAAGGTAGCAACAATACAGAATTCCAAGGAAAAAAGGAAAACAACAACAACAAAAAAAACCTAAGAGATTATTACTTGACAAATTACATACTGACTTCTTGGAAATAGTTGGTCAAATTATAAAGTTAAAACATGTAAAGTAGACATTCAAACAGTGAGTCTTTTAACAGTTCTGTTCCATGATCTGACCAAAAAAAATAGCAATATACTCATCCATCTTACCCACTCAAAGATACATTCAATTATATCAAAAGGGTAAAATTAAACACAACAAAACAGAACAAAGTGGTTGACAAGAAAGCAATGTAAGGGACATACATTCCAAAACTAGACAATTGGAGATATTCACTCTATCGTATTGACTCTTGTTTTCTTCCAAATAGTTGACCATATTGTCACATACAGGGAATTCACATGAAACAACATAGTATGTAATTGATCTCAGCAGGACGAGGAGGGCATTTCAGGTCTTCAAGACCAGACAATAGGGAAGCCGAGAATGGCTGTCATAGTGTCTCTCATTCTCCTAAAAACAGCTGTCCATACCTTCATGTGTGTTGAACTTAAACAAAACAAAACAAGCTAAAATCACTTTGAACAAAGAATGATAATTTTGCTGGATTACACATCATGACATTACGGAATCAGCACTGGGTACTGTAGTGTCTCTTTTTCTTCAAAGTAGTTGTTCATTTCAACATGTGTTATATAGTTGGTTCTTGTAAACTGTTTATAAGCTTAACACATGCATGAGTCTCTACATGTATATCTATCCTTTCTGTATTAGAGGTAAAAACAAAACAAAGCAAGATAAAACAAAACAATTCCTAGAAAAGCATGAAGCAAAAAAGTTATATATAACCACAATACAAGGTGATCTACAATGGTTACCATGATGTCTCAACAGTATATAACAACATTAATAAAAACAAAGCATTGGAGACATTATAAGACTTCAAAAGCAAGTAATAATCAAACCAGAGTGGGTACTTAGTGAATCTTGTCATCTTCAGTGTAGTTGCCTATACTCTTAGACTTGATGCTATCAACCATAACAGATTTAAATAAAATCAGTCAATACAAAGTAGCAATCTAACAACCCAGATTCAAATAAGATCAGTCATAATAATATAGTATAAGTTATACAGGGCTTCAGATTAAGTTGATAGGAAATTAGGGATGATTACCATAATACGTCCTCTTATTTTTGGGATAGCTGACCATGTCCTCAAGTCTAGCGTAAGTAGACAAACTGGAACAGCATGTAACCCATCCAAGCAGAGTGGTGAGAATAATATAAATTTTAAATCTTGTTACCCCATTAACAATATCCTCTGCCTTGCTTTTTTAGACAATTCCTCCCTTTTTAGTCCCATAGGGTGCACTGCTTATTTTGGGTCCCACTGCCTCCTTATATAGAGCATCTCAATGGACCCTATCTCCTGATCTACTCTGCCTGTGTTTCTCTCTGCTAATATTTCAAGGTCATCTATACTAGAGATTACAGCCAATCTTCTCTGCCTTATTTCTGCTATTCTGTTTTTCTGCCATTGGTTGTCTATTTTTCTGTTCCACTCCACTGTCTGCCCCGTTCACTGAGGCCTCTCTGCCATTGTTCCTGAAATGCTTGTATTCTTGTTTTCTCTCTCTCTAAAATGTCCTTCAGCATTTTTTGTAGGGTTAGATTGGTGGTCACAAATTCTCCCAGTTCCTCTTTGTCATGGAAGCATCTTGTTTCTCCATTAATTTCTAGAGAGAGTTTTGCAGGATAAATCAATCTGGGCTGGAGG
>PVJX010001750.1:65002-150177 GCA_004027295.1 Dolichotis patagonum
AAGCTCTTCTTGACCTGATGGTCTGTGTTGAGAAGTCTGCCGTGATTTTGATGGGTTTTCCTTTATAGGTGATCTGTTTCTTTTCTCTGATGGCTTTTAATATTCTGTTCTTATATTGAATTTCTGGGATCTTGATTATTATGTGTCTGGGTGTAGCTCTGTTTTGGTTGTAGGTGGCTGGAGTTCTGTATGCTTCATATGTCTGCATATCATTTCCTTTTTCTATGCTTGGGAAATTTTCCTTAATGATTTCTGTGAATAGCTTTTGCAGTTCTTCTGTTTTGACTCCTTCTTCATTCACATGCTTTATTCTTAAGTTATAGATCCTCTTGTCGTCCTCTAACCTTTGTATGGTTACTGCCTGCTCCCTTGTTATTTTTAAGAGATCTTACCTTTCATGACCCCACATTGCAAGTCTGTGTTCAATTTTTGATAGTCTATCTTTGGTTTCTTTCAAGCAGTTTTGCCAATTTGCTATGGAGTCTTTAGTTTCCTGATAATCTCCTTGAATTTGCTTCATGAATTCTAGGTTTTTCTTGTTCTCTCCATTAAACTTTTCTCTCCTTTTTTGTTCCTCCATTCTTCTGTGTCTTCTTGAGAGGTGCCCAGCCTTTCTTTTATTAATCTACTTATCTTTGTTTAATTTGAATTAATATTTCAGTTTTGATCCCACTTACAAGGCCCTGAAGATATCTCTTTATGTCTGCTACTGCTGTGTTTGATGTTGCATGTTTGCTGCCCTCAATCTCTTTTGTATTTACCTCTCCTGGATCAATGTTCTCAGGGTTGGGGGCTGGGGTTTTTTTCTTCTTTCTCCCTCATGTCATGTTTTTGGTTCCTTCCATACAAGTGTGCAGTGTAATTCCCAGCCCCTTTGCTTGTTGGTTAAGGCTCCTCTGGAGCATGCAGGCTAGGGGTTTCTGTCCTCTGCCGACTGTTATTAGAGAGTGAAGTTCAAGCAAGCGCAGTGTGCGCTGGCTCCTCTCCTCCGGGCCAGTCAACCTTTGCAGGCCTTCACTGAGTCAGTGTGTGGCTATGCTCAGGGAATTAGTTTGTAGCAACCCACTGGGTCCTGGCCAGGGGCGTGGCCCAATCCAAGCAGATTCCACCAATCAGCTTGGCAAGGGGAGCAACCAACTGAAGCCACTTCCTTATGGAGTTATGGCTGTCCTGCCCAAATCCAACATGTCTTCCAATCGGTTTCCCCTTTCCTGTGGGAGGTTCTTATTCCCATCAATCACTGTGTGTTGATGCCGGTCCCTGAGAACTGCAGGGCTCCCAGAACTCTGACTTCAGCGAGGCTGTGGTGCAAATTCATGGTGCCTCTGGGTGGGCTGTGTGCAGGGCCGGGTCCAGGTGAGCCGCACGCAGGGATGTTCAGCTCCATGCTCCGGCCGCTCAAGCCAGTCGCATCGGTGCAGTTCGGTTGGTCAGGTCGCTCTTGGGCAGGAATTCAAGCGGCTCAAGGAGGGCGCCATGCTTACTGATCTTAGCTTCGCTAATGGTAGCCCCGGGACCTCATATTTGAGTGTTTTTTTTAACTTTAGTTTCTTCCTGGGTTGAGAGAGTCCATCTCTCTCTGTTTGGGTCTCTCTAGGGTGTTAAATTCTGGCATTTAAGCTGTCTCTGTCAGAGAGAATCTCTCCTGCTACCTACCAGTCCACCATATTTGGAAACTCCCCAGTTTTTCAAGTTTCATATGAAGCTCAGTATAGAATTTCATTGAGAGTACATTGAAATTTTGTATTTACTTTGGGAAAATTGACAAGATTATATATTGACTTGCCTTTCCTGAGGACATTGTATAACTCCCTTAATATTTTTTAATGTTTTTCAATAGTCTTTTAATTATATTTTATAATATTCTCCATGAAGGATTTCCATATCTTTTGCTAGATTTATTCCTAGATTTTCAGGAATTTCTTTACTGTTGTCATGACTATTAAATGCTTTTAAAAAGTTAATATTTAGATATTTATTATTGGCCCATGGACTATAACTAATTTTTGTACTGATTTTGTGTCTAGAATGTTTGCTAACATCTCTAGTGGTATGAATCTGTAGATCATCTTACATTTCAACTTAGAAAATCTCATTTCCAGAGAATAATACGTTTTGTCTCTTTTTCCTCTAGTTTCTATGTTCTTATTTCTTTTGTTAACCTGAGCCACTGAGCAGGAATTCTGAGTACAGCTGCTTGCAGAGCTTTCTCCTGAACTTACCTCCACTGGCCCTTCCAGATCCCTGAAGACAGTCGTTTCTCTGGAGACCCCTGCTAATGGCATAGCTCCACATTAGATCTGACGGGGAAATGCAGTCCCACGAGATGTGGGTTACAGTGTAACCAGCAGGCCAGGCAAACAGTGTTTGCTTTAGCTTCTGGGTCATGGCAGGTCTATCTGACTTACCTGAAGTATAGGCTTCTATTTGAATAATTGGGCAATGGCTTTAAAAATAAGAATAACACTGAACGTAGTAATTATAATGTACAGCTTTGTAGCATTTGTATAGTAAAACCTTTCTGTGAGATTGTCAAGGTCCTGGATGTGCAAACGTTGCACACTCCTTGCTCACAGGACTCCTGGCACCAGGTGTTCCGTGACTCTGACTCAAAGCTAAACAAGTCTGCTTTGCTTCTTACAAGAAGTCACTGGGAGAAGATAAAGCTGTAAAATGTCCCTATTAGGTCTCACATAGTCCCTAATTATGTGAGATCCCACAGCCTCCACAAAGTGCACAGCTGCTGGAAGCCAGAGTCAGTGCTGCAAGGCCGTCCTTCCCAGCTCAATGCTCCAGGCATTCTTGTGCATCCTCTGCAGGTGACAATGGTTTATGTGCTTCCCAGAAGCACTGGATCACTGCTTGAGTCCTTCTAGGACACCATTACATTGTTCCAAAGCCAGTGTTTCTCAAATTACTATTGGTTCGCAACGAGATAAGGACAGAAATTGAGGGCAAGCATGTGGAACCTGGCAGAGAAGCTAACGCTGTCTTGACATTTTTACTGTGCTCATCAAAAGACTCAGCCCACAATGAAGCAGATTTTAAAAAATGCTTCTGCATTACAGAGAGCATAACTTCCATGCAGCTAGTTGCTTGTAGCAAAGTATAAGAGAAGGACACCTCAAGTCTTCCCGCTAGCCCCTCTGCGTGTAGCGCTAGATGAGAAAAGTTTTCTTTACCTTGAAGTCTCAGCTTTAACTTGCTTTCTCGGGCCACGCTTCCCCAGTTAGACTGAACAGAACTGTCCCTTTCTTGCTGCTATCATCTCCTTCTGCTTTTCTTACAGATAGTCGTCTGCCTGTGGCTGTTCAGCCCACATGAAACAGAGACCAAGGGTGAGGTTCACATTTTGTTTTGTGGATACTAATTGTGGATACTAATTACAGACATCTGCAACTTGAGAATTGCATTTGGTCTTTTTGTATCCCCTATATGACATGCAGTAGCCCATTAAAATGAATTTTCAGGATCAGGACTGTATTCATTCAGCCAACAGCTGATTTTGAATGTCAACTGTGGCAGGCACTGTTTAGAAGCTTATAACCAAGACCCGTTTGGTGTCTGTTCTGGGCGGCTTACCTTCAGGGGGCAGGAGGGAATGAGTTAGACAACTGGTGCTCAGGAAGCATCTGAAGAAATAAAACAAGGCTCCACATGCAGTGAATGTGTCTGTCTAGTCTTAGCATCTCAAAACAGCGTTTGCTTGCCTTTGGCAGGATGAATTGACCAAGGACAGCCAATCTAGCTTCAAAATAATCAGACAGAGAGATGGTAATGAAAACACTTCACAAGGAGGCCCAGGCCCAGGGTCACTGGTTCTGTGCCTGCATTGAGAGAGAGAGCAGTCACAACGCAGGAAATACGGGCTGCGATCACCTTGTGCTGGCAGAGCCACTGGGGAGGCCCTTGTCACTGTGTCTCAGCCCCATGTTGGAACCGTCAGACCGCTGCAGAGAGGATCGTTCAAAGGCTGAAATGGGAGGAGTGAGAGAAACAATGGCTTACCCTGAAATCAGGACGCCTATTTGAGATTCAGTCCTGTCACTGCCAAGTTTAGAGTCCAGGATACCTAAAATAGAGCCAATTATTTCAAAATGTTTTGAAATGATGGGCTACATTTGCCCACGTAATAGCTTCTGTAATCTAGAGAGTGGCTTGTTAGACTTTTTTAGGAAAGTTGTTCTTGCCAAAGTTGCAAACCAGGATAGTTTACTGGTTGACGATATTAACTCAAGCACCCACTAAATGCCAGATGCTCTACTGACCATGCTGGTCAACAGAATGGACATGAAAAAAAAGGACACAACCCCCCCCCCAAATATATCTGGTTTTCAAGAATTTACACCCAGATGTGAGTGGATAACTAATTCGAACAATGACAACACTACATGCCATGGAGAATATAAAGGTGAACGATGCCACAGCGATGCCCAAGTTGGGTGAGATACCAAATGCAGTTAGGAAAGCCCTCTGTGATGAGCTCACACGGAGCAGTAACACGGAGTAAGTGGAAGAAGAATGCTTTGGTCTGTCGGGTAAAGCGGGTAAAGCAGATAAAGCAAGGAAACAAAGGCAAAGGTCCTGGCGCACGTTTGCCTACAGTGTTCCCTGAATAACTGGAAATTACTGGGGCTTCAGACAGAGGGAGCACCAGGACGGTGAGGCTCCAGAGCTAGTGAGGAATAGGAAAGTGGAGGAATTATTGTTAAGGATCTTTGAGGGTCCTTTCTGCCTCCTGAGTAAGATGCAAAGCTATTGAAGAGTTTCGAGCACAGGAAGAGCATTGGGCATTAGGAGTAGCCTAATTTGACTTTTGTGTTAAGTTCTGGCTCAGGGAAGACACAAACTACACCTCTATGTTTACTGGAAGGAAGACGGAGCACGCGGCCCTGAAGATGTGATGTTGGGAAATGGTGAAATAGCTATTCCTACTGCTGCTCTTTCCTCAGTGAATTAGGAGGCAACATAATCAGGCAGAGCAAGGATGGGAGAAGAGTTTTCAGAGGCATAAAAAGAGAGAGAAAGGTAAAAAATAGCTTTTGAGCAGCATAGAAAAGTATCCTTGGAAAATGAGAAAGACTGACAATCAACCCATAGTGCTGGTCATGAATCAATCATTTGTGTAGCAGTCAGCTTTCCTGTTGCTGGGACACAATACAATTTAAATGCAACGTAAATGGAAAGAGGTCTGGTTTAGCTCATGGATTAGGGTACTCAGCCCATAAGTAACTGATTTGAGGCAGGAACATCATGCAGAAGGGCGTGGCGGTGCAGAAGTGCTTCGCTCGTGATGATCAGGATCAGAGCAGGGACCTGCACAAGAAAGGAAGGGGCCAGGGGCTAGGTAATAGTATCAAAGGTCACACATCCACGACCCACTCAAAGTGTCCTCCTCCAGCCCCCTGGGCAGCTCCAGTGCCACTAATTCAACACAGTCAGGTTTAGCTGTCACAATTTGTGATCCTGAATTTCAAGGGAGCCCGCTAACATGAGTTGTGTATTTTTCTCCAGCCACAGTGTAGATTGGGCTGATAAACTCTTACGCCATCAACCACACATGGAATTAGGAGAAATGGAGATGGAAGCCTGGCTTCCTTCTAGGTCCAGCAGGCAGAACTGGTTCGATGAGAAGGACAAGGAAGAGATCCAAGTGAGGAAGCCAGTGATCAAGCTAGTGTAGAAAGGCAGGAGAACTGAGCAGGGGAAAGACCAAAAGACTAGCTTTAAGTTCAAATAGGGCTATAACATCGGGGTGATAGATCGTAGAGAATATTACAGGAAGGGAAGGACCAAGACACAGATGAGTTGGATGAAAAGAATCTGACAGTAAGATTGGGAGGGCTCAGGGGACTTCGCTGTGAACAGGTGTGGGTGGGTTCAAAAGGGGCAGCAGGGGGTGCAGAGCCACTGGCAGATTTCAAGTCATTGAAACCCAGGAACATCAGAGGGGTCTACGATGTCAGTGTTAAAATCACCAAAATCAGGACAGGAGCAACACGGGGGTGCATGGGGAGGAGGAGCCCCCACTCCAAGGCCAAGGGGGAGAGCTCAGCAGGGATCTGCGGTGCCTGAGGCAGCAGTGTGTGGAGTGGTCTACGGGGTCTGGGTGCGTGTGTTTAGGGAAAGCGCAGACAAACCTCACTGGCCCTTCAGTCTTGGGCTGAAACAGTCTGAGGACCGTTGTAGAGAATCCAGGGTTTCCTAAAAAGGCTGGAATAGTTCAGATGAAGGAGCAGCAGAATTAAGGACAAAGGCTCATCTGACAGATTCCAGTGCCCATTGTTTTCTTCTTCCCTCTTAGCCAGAGCCTACTGCATGGTCCTGCCTTTCTCTGACTGTTTACCAAGAATCAAACCTCTGCCAGCGCAGCTGTATGGCTCAGGGTAGTGACCCTGGCCCTGGGGAGGAGCTGAGGTGCTTTCTTGCGGCTGTCCACCGTGTCTGTCCGATCTTGTCACAGCTCCTGTGTCTGCAGAGTCTGTTATTTACCTCTGGGCCCTTGGGGTTTGGGCTGATGGGATCCGGCCGCCTGTCCACTCTCGGCTCTGGAAGCTTGCCGGTGCTCCCAGCGCGCACTCGGCCTCTGCATCTGCTCGCCCCAGCTGTGGTCAGAGTGAAGCAGACGGAGGGTCTGTTGCCCTCCAGAGCAGCATCGCAGTGAGCTGCGAGGCGGCGGTGACTGAAGCACGAACCTTGATGCAGATTCTTCATAAAATGAAGTGTGCGTGCTGTGGAATATCAGTCATGTCTATTTATTTTGCGACAATGAGACAACCTCATGTGTTGTATCAAAGTAGAAATAAAAAAGAAAAACGTGAGTTGTTACTGTGGAGAGAGTGCTGCCACATCCAAATTTCTTTCCTCCAGTGAAGTTCTACGCGCAGTATCTCTGTCAGGGGAGCCAGGTCAGTTCTGCCTCATCGCCCACTCAAACCCCAGCCCCACTCCAAGAGGGTGACATTTCAACATGGCCACCTCCTCCTACCTCCTCCTTTCAAATTCTGCTCTCTGAGACCCAGGTCAGCATGGACCCTTGCTTTTGCCCTGCAGCACCGTACCTTCTCTGCCAGAAGAGGCGAACCTGCTTTCAGAGGCCTGATAACATTAGTGTTATTATTCTTATTTTAAAAATAAGGAAATGGGGGCTTAAAAGATTCTTAAAATCTAAAAACTCAGAGGAAAAGGTCTTGTACTAAGCCAGGCGACTGTGTCTGGTAGCCTCTGTGTTTTGTCAGTGGCCAGGAAATTACCCAGGAGAGAAGCAAACAATCAATTTCAAACTGTTTGCCTTTATTGCATCTTCTTCTCCACCCCCACGCTGAGAAATGGAAAATCCAATAAGTAATAAAGAGAACTGCAAAGTCCCTTCTCTTTGTCAGAGGGATTTAATCACTGGAGCGAATTCCACAAATATTTGTGGAGGGATGGGATGAATCAGTGCACGGGAGCAAGCTGTCTGGAGGCTGTGCAGAGTATGCACCCTGAGCTGGGGGAGCAGCACCCCGAGAGCTTAGCCCACTCCCGGCCCAGGGTGGGCCCCACACCAGGGTCCCTGGGATCTGAGGGGATGCCAGGCAGCCCGCAGCCCCCGAGGTCCCAAGCTTCTGTCTGTTCTCCAAAGCCGAGGATGATGAAGGCTGAGTCCGGACAGTTGCCAGTTAGCTGGTCACATTCTGAGGACAGCTGCTGGTCACTGCACTTAGGCGTGGCCTTGGAGGCCGCAGCTTCCCTGGTCCTGCAGTGGGCAGTTTGCCTGCAGTGGGCTTGCAGGGTGTGGCCGGACAGAATTGCTTTATTTTCCTGGCACCTGGCTCCCAGCTAGAAACACAACTGGGAGTTAGGGTTAGAAGAACAAAACCCACAGCACAGATTCCTCAGCGGAGGTCGGGGCAGTTTGCAGTCTGACCCACCTCCTTCCCTGCAGCCTGGCTGTCACTCTCCAAGCTGCAGGGCTGTGCTAGGCCGAGCCTCTAGCCTCCACTTTGCTGGCTCCTCCTCTGCCGGAGCTCTTCCTCGCCCGCTCAGTTTGGTCAGTACCAACCAAGCCTTCCTTTTCGTGTGGGTTCCATTCCCACTGAGAAGGCCTCTCTCTTAGTTCACTTGGTGGCATAGTAGGCACTGTCGACTTCTACGTGGTTTTAAACCAGACTTCCCCTCAATGCTGCAGAAACGCAGGTCCTTCCTGCTAGACCATGAATTCCTGAGGACCAGAGCCCCTATTTGTGTATTTCTGACTCCTCGGGAGAGTCAGGGTCGCCTGGTGCAAGGCTTGTCTGGTTAAGGTGAGTTCCTGAAGCAGTCAGTGCGATTCTCCCTATGACAATGGGGTCGGTCCTGAGTGTTTATCAGCTGGCTGTTGCCGAGAGACGTTGTGGCAATCACTGTCAGCACTGCTTTCCAGCGATGAAACCGATGGCTTCTGGATGCTGGTGAAACCCTCTTTGGCAGTTAGACTGGCGGACAGCCTGCCCAGCCGTGGCAGGCAGGAGGTCCCATCAGCTCTTGCCCTGCTTTTGTCTGGCTTTGCCCCTGGGAGAATGCCCTGCAGAGCTGGCACTGGGAAGCTCACAGAATCTGGTCACCTATTCAGGACAAGGAGATGGTGGGGAGAGGAGCCAGCCAGCCAACCAGCTGCTGGGACAAGTCTGTGTTGCAGCTGGGGGGACTCACGTGGCCCCACAGGGCTAGGAGGGAGCGACACATTCTGTCTGCTACAAAGAGCACTGGAAAGGCCAGTGCCTGTTTCACCGCAGTGCAGATCCCTGATGACTGCTCCGCAGTCTTTCCCTGGGGCACAGCTGGTGAGGGCCACTGCGGCAGTGCCCCTCGAGCTTCCCTGCTCTGCCCCCAGCCTTTCGTCGTCAGCATCCTCCCCTTCCGGCAAACGCTCTCAGGGTCCTGCATTATGGATGGGACCTGCTGGTGGTGGCAGTGGTGAGGCTGCACCAGGGGAAACTGCGCTTGGTGGGGTGAGCTGCAAAGAGCGGCCCCAAGGCTGTCGAAGGCTTAGCACCAGCCGCCAGCAGGACTGTGGAGAGAGGGCGGCACATGTTTCTCCAGTCCTGGAAGTCACATAGCAGACCGGCCTCTTCCCTTGTCTTATGCACGGGGGCACTGCAGCTCCTGACACTCTGTGCAGGTTGAGTGGGTATTTGGTGAACTCAACTGCTAAATGTTATGAAAATCAACCTGGCTATCATGGCAGTGTTATCAAAACTAAAAAAGGGGATAAGAAAACATGCCATGTATCAACCATAAACTACCTGACAAGTCAGGATGGGTAGAGAGAAGGATAATTGTGACAGAATAATAAAGAAAATATAGAGTAAATCTAGAAAAAGGTATTAAAGCATTCATGATTCAATGATTTCCAACAATTTCCAAAGCACAGGTAATAAAAGCATAAATACATTACTGGGATTATGTTTTTATGAAAAAGTTTCTGCATAGTAAATTAAATAATCAACTAAAGGAAAAATTAACATAGAATAAGAGAAAATATTTATAAATCATATATCTGATAAAATTTTAATATCCAAAACATATGAGGAGTTTAAAAATTCAATAGTAAAAAATCAAATAATTTGATTAAAAAATGGCCAAAAGATTTCCCTAAAGAAAGCATACTACTGGCCAAAGAAAAGGCCACAGCCACAATTATTCTGATTATCAGGGCTGTGCGGATCAAAGCACAAGGCGCCAACATTTCATATTTGATGGCCGTTATCAAAAAGGAGAGAAGTGAGTGTTGGCAAGGATCGGAGAACAAGGGATGCTGTACATTGTGGCAGGAAGTGTGGTCTGCGAACCCATGGGGAAGAGCGTAGCACTTTCTCAAACCCAGAAGAATGCTAGCATAGAATTCGGTAATCCCATTTCTAGGTTTGTAACCATCGAAATGAGAATCTAGATTTCGGAGTGCTACCGGTATGCTATGTTTCTCGCAGCTCCCCACAATAGCCGAGACGTGGGAGCCGTCCACCTATCTGGGTAGAGGGCAAACAATAGAGTGTTACTCTGGTGTAAAAGAAGAGGAGATTCCTCACTTGTGACACCATGCCTAAGCCTGGGAAGGATTATGTTAAATGAAACAAGCTGAACACAGCACAAATACTGCGTGATCTCACATCTGTGAGCACTCCAGCGTGGCAAAGCTCCTGGAAGCAGGGATTAGAATGGCATCGCCAGTGCTGGGTGAGGTGGGAACTGGGGGCCAGCAGAGTTTCGGCCTGCAGATGAATGTAATCCTAGAGACTGGCAGCACAGCAGAGCTCCCACAGAGGACCTACCGTACTGTGTACTTAAAATGCTGTAAAGACAATGGATCTTGTGTTATTTTTATCAGAAATAATAATAAATGCATCAAGATGGTAGCAGAATCCTTTGGAGGTGATGGATATACTGATGACATAGGTTTTGGCTGTGGTTTAAACATGTGTCCTCATCTCCAAACTCATTACATTGTTTGCATTAACTACAGCTTTTATACATCATTTAAACCTTAGTAAAGTGGTTAAAAACTAGAATAGAAACCTTGACTTTTCAGGCAGATACTATGTACCAGGAAATTCATATACTCTTACATTTATTCTTAGAACAATACTGTGGGGTTGTCGTTATGCTCAGTTTTCAATGAAGAAAGAAAAATTCAGAGCTTGGATAACTTGAACAAAGACACAAAGGTGGTAAATGATGGATTCACAGTCATAGATGCAGTCAGGTGAAATAGTGCTCTACGGCGCCACCATGCTGCCCCAGGAATGGCGAGGCTAGGGCAGAGGAGGAGGCTGCTGCCGGTACCCTCGGGCTGGGAAGGGGAGCAAAAGAGTGGTCTGGGGCTGGCCTGAGGCACTTTGCAGATGAGCTGAGCCTTGAGCTGGCATTCTGCTTTGCCATCTGAAGGGTTCTTGCAGTCGTGTTTATCTGTAGAATGTATATCACCAAGGATGTTGATCTTGCACTTTCCAGCTGACAGAAATATGGGAAAATACCTTTCTTTTTATTTAAATGCCCCAGCCTCAGGCATTCCATCATAGCAGCCCACAGCAGACTGAGATTCCTGCCACTGAGTGAACTTTGGTGGATCTGGCGAATACGTCCCTCTCACTGGAGCACTTGTCAGGGTTTCATGGTATCCCAAGGCTGTGCAATCAGCTTGCAGAGGTGGCAGCCTGATTCTTGGGTTTGCGCTTTGCCCTTTTCCTCTCTTCTCCTCCCTGGGATTATGCCTCACTGATACATTCCAGGTACAGAAGACACCCCTCAGGCCCTGACATCTAAGACAACACTTCTCTGACAACTTCTACCTTTCTCCACTTGCTCTGTTTCCTCTTGCTCTGTTTTTACAGGCAAGTCAGTTTTTTCCCTGGGTCAACTAAGAAGCTGTTTGTGTCTTGCCAGCCCCAATATGCCTTTCCTATGCATGCTTCTCTGCACCCTGGACTCTAGCCCCAGAAATGACACTTGGGCTTTATTGAAAACAAGCAAGATAGGATGCATGGGAGGATAAGGGGTGGTGATGCAGCCCTTTGCAAATTCAACAGCAGAACCTTTTAAAGCCCTGTGAGGAAGGCAGGCACCGGTCGAGGTCGAGATGGGGGGCGCACTGAGTTTCTTCACCCCTCTCCCCTACAGTCTCTGTGGGCAGCTGCTGTCATGGGGGAGTCTGCTTGGAGGGGTGCAGGAGCAGAGCAAGGATAACCTGCAGCAGGATGTGTCCCATGGGCTTCTCGCTGGCCCCGGCCGTGTAGCTCAGAAAAACAAAACAGCTATCGGCTTGTAATGCCTGAAATGAAAACCTAAGCCCTCGAAAATTTCTAGACCGGACAAAAATGCCTTTCCAGAGTTAACTTCAGTATTGGGTACCCAGTCTCAAATAAAGAAGATGGTGAAGCATAGAATTTAAAACTAAATCCATTTGTTTTGTAAAAGAAAGTTAATTCACCTGGCACTGGGCACAAGAGTCACAGTAATCTAGTGAGACATCTAGGAGAGCGGGAGTTGCCATCTCAGCCCAGGAGGAAGTCAAAGATTTCGAGCTCCCCATGAAGCCGTGCAAGCAGCTTTTCCCTTTCACACACTGAACTTGCCTTATCTTGAAAAACTACTCCCAAGATTTTTAAAAAGGAAGCAAGTTTCCACAAGCTAGCCAAATAAAATTCTAAAAAATTAGTAAAAATAGAAATCTCACTCAGTATGATGTTTACAAATGTGAGTTTGATTTACTTCACTTATGAGTATGGTTTCAAGTTGCCTCCATTTACCTATAAAAACCTCAAGATTATCTTTGTTTATAGCTGAATAATATTCCATTGTATAAAAATACCACATCTTTTTTATCTATTCCTCAGTCTATGGGCATTTGGGCTGTTTCCAGGATTTGACTATTACAAATTGTGCTGCCACAAACATTGGTGTACATGTATCGCTGTGGCATGATGTTTTCAATTCTTCGGGAAAATACCCAGAATAACTGGATTGAATGGGACCTCCAATCCTAGCTTTTTGTGTAAATATCATATTGTCTCCTTAGTGTAAAGAAAAAAACCTGAAAGAGTAATAAAATCCAAACCATACAATAGATATTGTAATAATAAAAGGGAATGAAAGTGCTGAAAAGGAATGAACAACTGGGATAGGGGGAAGAAGAAAAGGAAGGAGGGAAAAGATTATATGTGTATAGGTAGACATATATGTGTGTGTGATAGATAACTATACTAGTAATCTCTGTTAGTGCATCAGTAAGACCAGTTTGTGCTTTCATTGTTTGCTTGATCACTTTTTATGCCTAAATCTTGTAACCTGAACAACTACTTCTAAGATAGCAGTATGCAATATATAAACTAGTTTTAATTTCTTATTATTTTTTTGAAATTCTGTATCATTTCTACTCTTTTTTCTATTCTGTTTTTTAAAACTAAAAAAAAGGAAAAGAAATCTCACTCATAGAAAATCCAATGCATTCATGGATCCAGAGCTCAGTGGTACTGGAATATTAATTTGGAGTGAAAAGTAAGAATGAAACACTGCAGCAAAGTTTACTCAGGCACAGAATTCATTTGTTCTTCAAAAGCCAGTCAGTTCACCATCTCAGGGAACTGCTGCTCCCGCTTTGACACAATCAGGACTCCTTTGCTAAAGCCAGGGTCTGTTCTGCCCTGATAATACCCTGATAATAAGACTAATGCGGCTTCTTATTGCCTCTGGGGTATGCCTTGCACAGATGGCCTGAAAGTAAAATGGTCATTTGGACCGAATTCAGTATTGGGTACCCTAACGGTATCCTAACGGGGCTCCATGAAGGCCCACAGTGGTCCCCATGTCCTGAGCTCTGGAGGCGTTTTCAGGGTGGATGGGTAGATGAATCCCTATGCATAGATCCTGTGCATTTATACTGACAAATTACAAAGCGTGTTTATGCACATCTGTCGGTTAGCTATGCAGTGTGGGAACCCTAGAAATAAATTCTGGACTCAGTGCAGCATTACCTTCACTGTTGCCGTGTCTTTCTGAGGTATGGCTCACACCTCGGTGGTGCTCAGTAGTTTCTGCAGCTTAAATGTCAGGAATGTTGCATCTTTGGTGGCCGAAGGCAGAACAAACCTACATAATCTACTGGCAGTTTATGTCTCTTCCCCTCAAAAGCAGGTATAGGGGTGGCTATGGAAACATTCATCTTTTCAGCGGAGTTTTATTTCCCTCCAGGGGCTTTCAGCCTGAAGGCATCCGAAACACACGAGAGGCATTCTAAGGTCTAAGTGACAGAGGAGGAAATTCTCTTAATCGTTTTCTAGTGCACAGTGGTGAAAAATTCTATGCACATAGTTTCCAGATTCTAGTATTAAAAGACTAAAATTCCTACACTGGCAGCCGAGTCTCCTTCCACTTGGTCATTCATGAATTACTAAGCGTCGTGCTTGGGTTATCAGCAGCCCTGCCCTGCCCTCCGCAGACCGTGGCCATCTATGGGAGCCCAGCTAAGCATTTATCCAGAATGCAGAAGGCATCACAAGGGAGAAATTCAGGCCCCCGGGAGATGGAACTGAAGATCCAGTCACCCTCAGATCTCGCTGCACCTTGGGAATCCTACTTGAAGAATTTTGGTTTTGTCAAAGGAGACGCTGGAAGGCACTGCGGGAGTTCCGGAGGGGAGTAAGAAGATTGACTTTGTCTTTGAACAGATTGCTCTGTTTGCCATTTAAAAGTGGATGGGAGATAAAGACTTGGTGTCCGAGAAACCAGGCAGGACTCTGTGCCCCAGGTGGGTGTGTGTTTATGTGTAAAGGTGACAGTGACAGAGAAGGCGAGATGTCTGTGAGCAGTGATGCGATTCATAGGACCTTTGCGATCTGTTTACACTGCTCGTTGGCTTGTGAAGCTGGGCAAAATCGCTCTCCCACACGCTGTGCTTGCAATGCTTCACTGGAAACAGCGACAGTGAATGGAATGGCTTTGCCCTTCCTGCCGTTCAGGTGGTTTAGAGAAAGCTACATGTACTCCTAAGCACTACGCAGACACACTCCACTCTTCCAGAGGTTTTTGTAGCTTTGGTTTCCCGTCATCATTTGGTTTCCTCTTTTCCTGAACTTGGACAAAGAATCGGCCCACTTTTGCTCCTGACGTTATTTATGGTCCGCTATTCCCCTTACTCAGAGACTGCTGTGGTTGCCAGCATAGATGTTGGGAAATGAGCAGCACACAGTGATATCCCGAAAGAAGAGCAGGCCCTCTGAGGGCGGGTCGCGGGCTCCGGGCAGAGGAGGGGCACGGTGACCGCGGGGTGCGCACCTTCTGAGCAGCTCTGCTGCGGCCCAGGCCTCCTGTCCTGGCTCCGGATTTTAAGGCAGGTGGAGGTGTCTGGGAAGGAGCGTGCACTGTGGAGTCCGAACGGCTTCAGTCTGCACCCTCGGGCAGCACACTAACTGTGGAACTAGGCTGGCTGCTGGGCCCTCCTCCCGCCTCTTTGCCAGCTCCCCTGCCCCACCTCCAGAGCCCACCTCCTCTCCTGCCATCCCGCCCCAAACCACGGGATGGTCAACATTCTGTGACTGGTTCGTTCCCCTTAGCAAAGATCCACCTCTTTTCCTAGGAATGACTCAGTTGCCCTTCTTCAGTGGCCTCCTCTGTAAACGGAAGTGAAATTGTCCCTCCTAATGGTTCACTCTTGTCTCTGGCTGTTCCGGCCCAGATGTCCTTGGGGACTTTGTCTACATTGTCCTCTTGGGCTGGGTCATCTGCCTTTTCACTACCTCTGGCTGGTTTTGTTTCATTTATCAGCATAGCTTAAAATATCAGTTCTTTAAAACAAAAACAAAAACAAAAACAAAAACAAAAACAAAAACAAAAACAAAAACACCAAAAAAACACTTAAATGTTTGCACCAGTTCGGTTCCCATTCTTCTACCCTCAGTATTCCTCATGGGTTCATACTTATTTTTTTTTATTTCCCTTCTTCAAATTCTGTGGTTCTTTTTCGCTTACTGTGGTGTGCCCAACACCAGTACAGTGCCTGGGATGTTAAGAAGGTTTATTAAATGATGAATAAATGGATGGATGAATAAAGTAATTGTCACAAGAATTAAATGGGCTAACAAATTAAAACAGCTTTCAGAAGTGCTTGGCCAACATTAACCAGTCAAGAGAGCCGGTTTATTTTCTTTCCTTTAGTTCAGCAAATATTCTCTAGGTGCCAAATACCTGCAGTGTGCGAAAGTGCGTCAGGACAACATGGGAAACAGCACAACTGATCAGTAAGATTTCCCCCAAGAACAGCTAAAATGGTCAGAAAGGAAAAGGAAATAACTTATGCTCATGAATTCCATAGTTATTCTTTGCTTTGATCTTTAAAAAGTTTCTTATTAGCCCATAATGCTCATATCCATAGTGGGGAATTTGCTCATGTGCGTAACACACCTCAATTCTTTTCAATGTGATCTTTCCTCCTCTTTCTCTATGCCTGCTCCTGTCCGCCTTTGCAAAGGCTCTATATCTCCTTTTTCTTCAATTCTTTTTTTTAAGTCCAATTTTCTTCCTTCTCTCTCCCCTCCCCCAACTCTTGTTCCCCTTTCCATTTGAAAAAGGTTTTCTTACTTCCTAATAGTTTGGTCTTTTAAATCAGATAAAATGAATATTTGAGTTTCTCTGTGTTCATGTTTACATTATGCTCTTGACAAAACATTGTTTCTTACTTCTACAAAAATCAGACTAAAAAAATTTGTTCTGCACTGCCTTGGTCTTAAAAATAGCATTTAGAAAAATATTAACTTTTCCTCCCAAAATACATGACTGGTTTTATTCTTTTATGGTTCTACAGTCCAACACAACCTATGAATGTTCAGAAGGAGATGTTTTTACTAAATTTACATTTCTTTGTATTAACTTTTATGAAAAACGGCACAGCCAGACAATTCAACAGTTAATTTTGTACAGACTGGAAGGGCCAGTACCTATATTGAATGGACACAAATCACTTTCTCAAGCACTTATTGAACGCCGGCTGCACACTGACACCTGTGGGAGTACTGTGAGCTCACGTATACGTGGAGTCTGAAGAAGCTGAGTTCACAAAAGCCGGGAATAGGATGGTGGGTGCCTGGGCTGGGGTGGGGCAGCAGAAAGTGTCATCAGAGGGTACAAAGTCCTCGTTAGATGGAAGGAATAAATTTTGAAATCTGTTGTGCAGCACAGTGACTATAGTTAATAATGATGTCATTTTTATTTTAAAATTGCTAAAGAAGTAGATTTTAGATGTTCATGAGGCAAAAACATGTTCAGTGTGGGAAGAGATGTTAGTTTTATTTAATCACTCTAAAATATGTATATCTCTATCCCTATATATAATACTGATATGTATACATAAGTAAGGATTTTAAAAGAGCATAATGATGATGATTTTCCATGTTGTTTTCAGTTAAAGTATAATTAACTTGCCCTCTTGTTTTTCACATTTGACTTTCAGGAATAATTCACTATCAGTCTGTTAGGCATTTATGGAGGCTTCCTGTGGCCCAGAATAATGTGGATGCATGAGCTGTAAAGACATCGTAATTTGCAAAAGTTTGCTGCCACTTGAAACAAGCAAAAAGAACCAAGAATTCCTAATGCTTCTACTTTTCTCTTTTTGAAGTGTTTCCAAGCAATACGAATGTTGTGATTTTCGTAAGCTGGAAAGACTCAATGAGACAACAAGGAAACTAAGTTTGTGCTCCGTTAGTATGACTGACTTCTGACACAGGGCTTTCCATGTCACCAAGACACTATCTTTAGCTCAGCTTCCAGAGTGACCCACTTAGAACATGAATGGGGCTAGGCCTTTGCTTCCTGGTCAATGCCAAATTCCTAAGCCTGGTTCCCAGCCATGGCCTAACTCTCTGCCGCTTCCGGGGTGCACTTAGTTCAACCCCCCAGCCTCTCAGGCCCCGAATGCTTTCAGGTCTCTGTGCCTCGACTGTGCTGTTCTCTGTGTCTCACCCGCATGCTTCCATCGGGTGTCTCCTCTCCTGTGAAGCCTGCTCTTTCGGCACAGGCTTTGCAGTTCCCTTCTTTCACAGTGCACAGCACTGTCTACCGCTTACGTCTCATGAGTCTTCAGCCACTGGAGTCTGTTGTGTTTTTCTTTGCCTGTGTCTCACACTCTGGGATCATGAGCACCTCAGAGAGAGGTGGATTTTATTTAATTTTGCATTTCTAGGACTCGTCTGGAGAGGAGCACATAGATAAGAATGTGAAAAGGAAAACCTGAGGATTATTGTCTACTATTTTCCTGCACAACTCTACTTTCCCAATAATTCAATGTTTTAGTAAAAATTTACCATGTAAGATTATTTTCAGAGTGGTTCAACCATTTTGCCTGTAATCACTGCACTGAGGGAGGCTGAGGTAGGAGGATCACAAGTTTAAGTCCTGGCTGGATAGCTCAGCAACACTGTCTCAAAATAAAAACCAGGGGACAGATGTACCCCCATGGTGGAGTGTCCCAGGGTGAGGTCCCCACACAGGAAAATGAGAAAGCTCAGCCACTGGTCACATTCAGTTTGGAGGCATCAAGGTGGAACAGAAACAAAATTGGAAGGGCTGGCAAAGTCTGGGTTCCTCTCCCACTGCCCCTCCACGTTCTGTGACCTCTCGGTCAGTCGTCCTTGGGCACCTTAGGTTTCTCCTTACCTGTAAAATGGGGCCTGAGAAGGAGCCATTAGTCTAAGATAGATTTCTCAGCTCCAAGCATCAATGGAGTCAAAGAAATGGCAGTGCTGCTCAGATCTCTAGGGCTGTCCAGCCCAACTTTCTCCCTGGGTTCGGGGTCCACTAATCATCCCTCACGGGGTGGCTGCTGCAGCCGTCCTGACCCTTAGCTCCTCTGTCCCCTACACTCAGCTCCAGGGCAGCCCTCCCCAGAAAGTTCTCTTTGCCGAGTAAAAGCTGTGTTCTTTGTGACTTAGCTCCCTCAAGTCACAAGAAAAAGTCAGTTTCAGGTGTCCTGCAGTGCTGGTGAGACGGCGGTCACAGCCCTCCACAGCCTGATCTCTGGATTAAAAGCCTAGACTCCTTCACGCACGGCTCACACGTCTTGGATATCGGTGGTGCCCTCACGGTTCTGACCAGGGCCCTTAGAAGGCGCTTCGTGGACCTGTATGGAGGCCCCTCCAGAAGACAGCGGATGGGAGGCAGGCAAACCGCAGGCAGCCACGGCTTTCCTCGTGGGTGACACACCTGTCTCCCCTCACTGCCCCACGGCAAGCTTAGATTCTGCCCCGGAAGCCTGCTGGCTCAAGTTGCCCTTGTGGTTAGTTGATATTTGAAGTATTTCATAGTTTAAGATAAAAATAACTTTAAAATCTTCTGTCAATCTAAGTTACCCTCTTTGCACTTATACAATTCATTTTCTAGCTTTACGTGGAAGTGCTTCCATTTATCTATAGAGCTTCAGCCCTTAAATACCACAGCGCTCCCAGAAGTAACTTTGCAGAGCAGTGACCACAGGTCATGACCTCAGGTAGAGGTATCGGAACCAGGATCATCGTCGGGCACCTGTTTAACCAGCCGTTATCTGTCCGGGTGGCCTGGCCAGCTGATGACTGGCATGGACACCTGTTCAGGCTTCGTTTGCTGTGTGCCTACCTACTCTCTATAGTAGTGAGCACTTTCTAGCTTTTCCTTCCTTTGGTACCAAATTCAGGAATCAGTCAGGAGTAACACCAGCCTCAGTGTGCAAACAAATACTTCCCTGGGAAAGCCCCATATTCCCTCTTTACAAGGAAACCAAGAGTGTGCTCATTTTTCTAAATTCCGTTCTGTCAATCTTGTAAAATCTCATTGGTGAAGATCTGCTTTATTAATTTTAATTCCAATATAGCCACTGAACTTCACAGTTGTACCTATTACTGTGATCTGCTGACTCCCATGGTTTCATTCAAGGCGTTAATAAAGATAATCACAGGGAAAATCATAGAGCCCTGTGGCCTATTTCACAACTGGTAATCAGCTATATATTTTGAACTTGATGGGCAGCTGAATCAGCTGAGAATCTCCTTAAACTTATCATTAGGAAGCCTACATTGCTTCATTTTCTGGATTCATAGTTAACATTAGCATCTATGATAAGTACTGCACTAGGTCTGAGGATCAAATAATAATCAAGGCACACTGATTTTCTGATTCAACTTAGGCTTTCCCAGAAGACAGTGGTCAACTTAAATCAGCGTGGCATTCCAGGTTCTCTGACTGAAGCAGTGACTTGGGGAAATACGTGAGGAGGAAGCCCTATCTGTCTCGGGTGAGGCAATGAGGCAGGGCATAGAGGAGGAGGCTTCCCTAAAGCAGTGAGATCTGAACTTAGGATGAAGGGTATGAGAAAGCTGCGGGGGGGTGAGGAAGGTGAGGGGAGGACGGGGGGGGGGGATCGGGAACCCCAGGAAAGCCGCTGGAGCTTAGCTGAGAGGTGGGCACATTCTGGACTGTGGTAGGTACTCAACAGATGCTAATTCAAGACCAACTATAACTCGATGACTCTGTAACAAATAAAATTAATTACAAATAATAGAGAGAGCAAGAATATTACCCTTTAAGTCCAGAGAACTTGAGCAAGAGGCTTTAGTAGAAAAATGTACTTCGCAAGTAGCAAATTCAATTTTAAATGTAAAAGTGTTTTTAAAAGTCTTGTAAAGAAGGATCACGTGGAGAATTTTTGACATGACATGACATGCTTTAGTGTCTAAAACCCAGTGGGGCGAATGCAACGCTTGAGATGGTGTCACTTTAGGTTGGTGAGTCCAACTTATCAGAGCTGCTTACAGCTGAATAGGCCCTGACATTAGAAGATTGTCTTGAATTATTCACAGCGAGTTGCTTGAAATACAAAGCTTGTAGTCAGGGAATGTGGACTGCAGCAAGCTACAGCACTCTGCTGCAGGCATTGCAGACCATTGAGACTTGCTCTTCTGGGATGTCCTTACTCTTCATTTGTATCGTTTTAGTTTTTAGACCAGTCTCAAGTAGAAGAAAAGAGTGACTATCTGTCTTTTCTCTTTTCTTTTCCCACAAGAATTTGCCACATATTTCCTAGAGGCTAGGCACTAAACTTGGCCCTGGGAAATTGAGATGAGTTAAATAGCATCTCCGAATAATCTCAGTCCATAGTGACTATTGGTGAAAAGGGTGTACCAGGTAACAACCTGGGACCATTACACCAGCCAAGGGTGGTGGAAAAGGCTCAGTTACAGGCAGGAATCTCATAAAGACAGCCTTTCAAACTGTGAGCCCGAGCATGATGAAGAGATATAGGCAGCTATGTAACTGTGCTCCGAGCGCTGTCTGTCATATTACTTCTGGAATGTGCTTTTGCTAAGTATGCTATTTTTCAAAAGTGTCTCACTCCTGGGCATTGGAACAAACATATGGTTCTCGAATATAATGTGTTCAAAGAGTTATTTCCTATCTTGTCAGTAACAAAAAATAATAATTCTATGCTTTAAAAAATGAGTGTAAGATTATATACTGACAGAAGATTTTGAAAAAAGAAAAAACCACCCTAATGGATAGAAACTCTACAATAAGGAGTACAGTTAGATAGCAAAATCACTTGGGAGTAAGTCATCACATATTAAATGATGCTGAGAAAAGACACATTTGCCATATTCTTTGATGTCTGAAAATATAACTTCACTGTACTTTATGGAGCCTAAGCCATTTGAATAAAAATGAGGTATCTCTTGGCCAGCAGGTCTACAGCTTGGGTCTGCTGTTACAGCCCCAGGACCACTGTGGAGCTGGAAAAGCAGGTGTCCTGAAGGTGCCCACAGGGCATGGCTGCTGTTTCTGCTGCCTACCAGGCCTGCAGCCCAGAGGAAAACCCGGACGGAACGAGGAGCAGAGCTTTGCCTGAGGAGAAGAGAGTGCAGCCTGCAGTGTGTGCTGGGAGCTCTCCTGCTGGAGGGGAGCAGCTACCTTTGCAGTCTCTCTCGTTTTCCCAAAGAGAGTGAACAACTGCTCTAGGACAGGGTTTACACTACACCACAGCGTTGCTTTCGCTCCATCTGCTTGAGCAGGCTTGAAGACGCTCCGCTTGACTTTTGATGATGGAACAGCTGCAATTTTTGGCCGTACCAGGAGATCTAGACCACAAAAACTGGGTGTGGGTCTATAGCTTTGTTCTTTTTAGTAATTTTCAGGCACCTCAAAACTTGAAATTATTTATTAGTCTCATATATCCTACTATAAAAACTAGTCAGAAATATAGTTACTTGAGAATTTTCTTATGTATAACTTTTAAAATAATGTCAACAATGTCATTTTCTTAAGTCACTCAATGAATATATTTTTGTTTATTGTTTCACAAGATGAAAACAATAATAAATCAAACATTCTCAGAAAATCTCTAAGAGCTTTGAGAGAAGAAAAACAAAACGAAGTAGACCTCAAATTAAGAAGGTCAAAAGAAGTAGGTTTCATGAAAATATTTACCCATATTGAGTGAGTTGTTCCCGTTTGGAAAAACAAGTTGAGAAATGCTTAACATCTGCTCTGGGGATTGCATTGATTATTTATTCTCAGCGTTCCATTTTCCTAAGGAGTTGAGCTTGTGATGCTTCCTGGGGCCCTGAAGCTGTTTGCAGACTGACCCTTGTGTAAGGAATGCAACAGAACAGCCCAAATCCTCGCTGACCAGTGGGCAGCAGGGTTGGGCTTGAACAGCAGGAGAGGACCAGACGTGAGGAGGAGGAGGGTCTCAGTCTCAGGCAGGCTGGGTGCTCAGCAGCGCACTGCCTTCCTGTCTGCACCGGCCAGTTCGGTTTCCTAGTTCTGCTGCAGAACTGCCATCTTGTATTTTTATTGACAGTGAGTAAATGACACATGTTAAGTGTGTACTTCTTCCTCTCTTTTTGGAATGTCTTTTGCTGTGCTGGTTCTTTGATATGTGCATGCTGAGATGGCCTTGTGTGGCCTTGCACTTCATCAGGACGCAGAGCCCAAGGCCCAGCCCATTTTTGCTGACAGCCGTGAATGTGTTGTTCCACTCTCTTCTGCCCTCAGAATTCCTGCCAGGGATTTATTGAAGGTCCTGCTCAGATTTGTGTGATTTATTTCTTCTGGAAATGCCTGTGAGCTTCTGATCATGACAAGGTGTTTGGAAATTTTACAGAGATGTGCATCTCTTAAAAATGCAATCTGTGTAGTCATTGTTGTACACTTTTAAAGTGAAAACTTGTCTCTCTTTTCCCTATTTTTTCTAGTGGAGCTTTTTTTGAGTCTGTTTTTCTCTTCTTTCTTTTTGAAGCTTTTATTAGTCATATTTTGCATCTCTGTGTTGGCTTGTACTGTGCCAGTCTCATTACGCTGGGATAATGCTTCCCAGCAACCTTCCTCTCTAGGTTCTAGATGAAATTTGGCCAAAAGGAGCAGCTGTGAGATTTGAAAGGCCAGTGTGACGCATGGCCTGTCTTCTCCACCAGCTGCTGTACTGAGGTGTGGTGACCCACTGACTCTGAGGAATGGTGGGTGGCATCCTGTCTTTGCACTCTGTTGCTTCCTGCCCAGTTCCTCCTCTGATGTTCCTCCCCTGCCGGCCACAGTGGCCCCGAGCCCACTGCCACAGAGGCCAGGCAGCAGATCCATGGCGGCAGTGTGACAAAGCCAGGGGGCTGCAGAGAGGCCCACCTGCTCAGGGGCTGCCTGCCTGCCTCTCCTCTGCAGCCCCCTTCCCATGGCTGAGCTCAGTTAGGACCTCAGGTTGCCTGGTGGGTGGCTGCACTGATCTCCAACCTCCCCTCAGCACTCTCCACAATTCTCTAAGACTTAATATACCCGAGACATCTCTTATCCTACGAGACACGCTTCCCTCGTTATAGCCTAGGTGCCATTGTTTTTCTCAGATTTTATCATATTTTTCTCTGCTCTATTTTCTGAGTTTCATGAGTTTAAATTTAATTTCTGAGAATTTTTTTCTTTTTCTCCACTGAAATTTCATATCATTCTATTACATCTGAGAACTTTTGAGAATGGATGTAATGTAGACTTTTCTTGTTAATATCGCTAATGGTCCTCATTTTGAAGGAACCAATTATTGTTTCTTTTTATGCCTGCCTCCCTTACTAATGATGGTAGTTCCTTCTAGTACCTAGAGACCTTAAGTAGTAGGCCCATAATTACAGATTGATGTTCTTCTTTTTACTGGCAGAACTATTTGGTCCTACAGGGACGTTCTTTACTTGTATTCTTGGGGAATCTCTAAAAGTGGGGCTACAAAGGCATAGACTCTCCATCAGCTCTCTGTGTATTTGGCCTGTGTGTTTTCCATCTTGTCAATACTACAGTCCAGTTCATCTGTCATACTTGTTCCATTTTCAGTCTTTTCTTACCCAGCTTATACTTTCCTGCAAGATTAATCTTCCTATTGTGTTGTTTCAATCAGGAAAACCTAAAAAACATTCCACAACTCTGAATTGTCTGCAAAGTCAACATAAAACATGTCAGGTGTTGGAGCCACTTCAGTTTCTCTCCATGATTATACACCCTGCCTGTCCCTCATTCCAGGCAAGTGGGTTGGCCCGCATTCCCTGACTATGGCAATTCCTAACTCTAAATTTTTGTGATTGCCTCAACTTTTCTCCATTTTTAAGGCTTTGCTGCATATTACTATTACTTGAAAACTGACCATTTTTTGGATTCAAGTATCATTTTCTGATTTTCTGACCATTCTAACTTTATAATATGGGCATGTTGTGTGGAAATAACGTCCTGCTGCCCTAACAACCATTTAGCAGCTTCGCCTTCTCCCCCAAGCTAGAATGAGATTTGCCAAAGATGAAGGCCCTGCTTTAACCTCTCTGCAGCTTCCCTTCAGTGCGCCATGCATGGAACTTAGCAGGTATGCATCAAATGGGCATTTATTCCACAAATAGCACATGGATACATATTTTCATTTTAAAACACCTCTGCACTTCAGTTTTTTGAAAAATGATAGTACTGGCCCTGTACTACTGGCACGCACTTGTTGGAAGAAAAGAAGCTATGAGGCAATGCAAATATTTACGTAAGGCAATAGTCATGTCTTTAGATTTTCACGAAGTAATAATGTGTGTCATTTTTTCTTGTGTAAAGGTGTTCCTGCATATACGGAACAGTTGAGTTGGATTGGAATACTTTATTTAGCAATGATCCCAGACAAGGCAGTATGGTTTTTTTTTTGTTTGTTTGTTTACTTGTTTGTGATACTTGGGATTGAGCCCAGGGCCTTCACAGTAAGATATACCTCCGACCTTTTTAAAAAGTTCATTTTGAGATAGGGTTCGCTATACGGCTGAATTGACAAGGTCCACTGAAAGTGATGACCCTCCTGCCTCGGCTTCCCTGCGTGCTCAGATCCCAGGTGTGTGCCAACACGCCCTGCTGGGCATTCTGCTTGGAGTGGAGCCTGGAGCCTTCATGCTTTGCCCTCGGTCTCTGAGGTCTCATTCTAATGCCAGAGGAGAAACTCCTGGTTCTTTAGAAACAGTGTCAGAAGCCTTGGGGACATATTCCTTGCTTTTAGAAATACTGTTGCTAGAAAGCATAGTTTTACAAGAAGTGAGCAGAGCTCACTGTATTCTCCACTTTAGTGCCAAATGAAGACTTTTGAAACAAAGGTAATAAAATAAAATAATGTCTGTTCTTGGCAATGTGGCAACTATGCATTCTTCCCAATGACCGTGACACTAAGCTACTGTTAGCATCTCCCTTGACTCCGGAGGCTTCGGGCTTTCTACTGATTCATTCGCTCACCGTGCAGCAGGCACTGGCCCTACCCTCGCGGAGCCGCAGCCTCCAGGAAGGACCCGCCCAGAAGGCGCCATCGCTGAGCTCCCGCTGGGCGCTGGGCCAGGAGGGTGCAGGGCCAGGCAGGATCTCGAAGGAATGGCGCTTGCTCTAATTGTTACCGAGAATTTTGATTGAAAATTTGACGGCTGCCCTCAGAGTTATAGCCACCTTCTTCTATTATGAGCATCTCTGACTATTTTCCTTATACAGATTCCTGTGTGAAAAGGTGACCTTGGCGTGTTTCGCATAGGATAGTGTTTACTCTCTCACCCAGTCATGCGGCTCTTCTCAGGGAACGGAGTAGATGAGGCGTTACCAACCTTGTGTATCAGAGTCGACTCTGGGTGCAGAATGTCTAGACGCCACCCCGGAAAGTGAGACCAGGCACTCCAGGGCAGAGGTGGCATTTTTGAAAAGCAGCCCCACATAACTATAATGTGCAGTGCAATCTGCATATAGATTTCGAGGGGGAATTGTGTCTCTAGATAAAATCTCAGAATGTCCCTGTGAAATCCCCCAGTGTCAGTTTTGTTGTGCCCAGTCTTCAGGGAAAGGAGTTACCAGCCCTCTGCACCAAGCGTGAGCAGCAGTGCTTGGGGCTGGGCTGGGCCTGCGTCTGTTGGGAGTGTTATTCTAGGCTGATTTCTGTTCTGCGCCCACTGTGGTCAAGCTAAAGTCTTAACCTCTATTCCCAGTGTGTGCCCTTCCTTGGAAGAGGAGCACTGCACATGTAATTAGTTAAGACAGTGGGCCCCTGACCCGGTGTGACTCATGTTCTTCTGAAGAAGTAAGATTGGAACAGAGTCACACACTGACTTAGAGGCCGGAGTGTTGATGCTGCAATCTGGGTGACGGGCAGAAGCTGGTGAGGCCTGGAAAAGACGTCTTAGGTTTGTTACTGGGAACGTGACCCTGCTGATGCCCTGATTCTGGGAAGAACCCTGAATAAATGAATTTCTGTCATTTAAACCACGCAGCTTATGGAGCAGCCTTAGCAAATAAACACAACATTTACCTCAGCGTTAGCCTGGCTCGGTCAGCACTACTGTCCTCACGCGGAGTGGTGGGGAGGCTGCTTCTGCTGCTCCACAGGACGTCCCAGGAGGCAGCTGCTACCAGGTTTCAGGGCCTGGCAGCTGGGGCTGCTCTTTCATGGCCAAAGCTTTCTGGTGACAGTCTGACTTGGGGCTTCTCCAAGCAGGGACAGATGGTGCCCGAATCCTTCTGCATATTTACGAGTGGACTTTGCTATCCTTCGAAAGCATGTCTTATTACTTATCTCCTTGCTGAGACAAAATACCTGATGCTCAAAGCTAAGGGAGGGAAAGTCTATTTAGCTCACAGTCTGTGGAGCTTCTAGTCTGTAATTGGCTGGCTCCAAAGCAGAATGGCATGGCAGAGGGCAACAGTCCATGGCAGCAGAAGACAGCACATGTCAGTTGAGCATCCAGCAAGTCTTTGAATAACTCTGCATCCTTGTCCTTATTTGTAAAATGGAATCTGTGCTGTTTAGGTGGCAGGGTTGGAGACCCAGGAAATCCGCACCGTGCTCTGATTCCATCCTGGAGTCTGTGTAGAGAGCACAGAGGAGCCCACTGCTCAGGAGGGCGGGAGGCCTGGAGCGAGGAGCCCACGCAGCTGAGTGATGCAATCTCCTCCTTCCTTGCCACAGACTCTTGAGAGGGCACTTACCAGTTTCCCAAATTATGAATGGTGCAAGTGGCATCACCAGAAAGGAAGAAAAAGAGAGCAACGCAGCAAAACCTTCCCACACTTCTAGCCAGTCTGTCTTTCTCTTCAAGCTGGTTGACTTTCTTTAGCATTTGCTCTTTGTCTCATAAGTTGGGACCAGAGATGAGGTCCTTTCTTCTCCTTTCAATATTTCTGGGATTGGAGGGTTTGAGGCAAAAAGAGAAGGAAGGAAAAGAAAATGGGGCCAGGTTACCACGGCAGTGAGCCTGTCTCCTGGGAAAGAAGATGTCACCTCCAGCCCGGTGACAGGAACATTTGGAAAGGACCAGCCCAGAAAGGGGCCTTGAGCGACAGGCAGAGAGTGCTAGAGGAGGGGCAGACGTCTCAGGGGTCTGGGCTTCCCCAGAGGGATGGACCGGCTGCCAGGGCTAGAGCCCCGAGTGCAGCTCTACATCATCTCCGCACGCAGGGCTGGGACTCAAGTTCCCAGGGACAGGAGAATGAGGGACAGACGTTCATGCTTGCCAGGCCTTGCGTGAGGCCCTTGTGGCACAGCATGACTTCATCTCCTCTGCCTTTTGAGACAGAAAGCCATGACTGAGAGCACAGATGAGCAGTGGCAGCTCCTTCCTTCCCCTGACTCCTGCCCAGGTTTTCTAAAATGTTCTGCAGCCTGTTAAGCCGTGGGGGTTGATCTTCCTCACTGTAGACCTGATCGCAATAAAACTAAGAAGTAGCATTTTCAACTGCATGTCACTTCCCAGAGAGAGGATTTATGTTTTAATAGAACACTCAGTGTTCCAGGCGTGGCAGGCTGGCTCGTGGTCCCCCGTGACATGCACGCGTGGACCTTGGGCTTAAGGGTGCTGCTTAGCTGGCCGAAGGGAAGTTGCAGATGTGTTTCATCTACGGACTCTGAGGTGGTCAGAAAATCCTGGATTATCCAGATAGCGTGATTAAGTCTAATCACAGCACCCCCACAAACGGGAGGCAGACTGAAACTTCACTGAAAAAAATGCAACGCCTGGACAAAAGTGAGATGCTACACTACTGGCCACAAAGAGGAAGGAAGAACCCACAGGCCACAGCACGCACAAAGGGCAGCACTGGATGCTGAACAAGGCGAAGAGATTGCTTTCCTCCAGTCCTTCCAGAAAAAGCAGGCCCACCAGATGCCTCGATTTCCACCCAGTGCAACTGACTTCAGATTTCTGAACACTGTGTTTTAGCTGCCAAGTTTGTGGGGTTCGTTACAATAGCGGTGGAAAAGCAGTGCGTCGAGGGTCTCTGTGCACGTGAGGGAAGAAGGGCCCCAGGACAGTGTGGCCCGGACGGACAGCAGCCTCAGGGCATACACAGCATGGTGATTGCTTGTTGCAAGTGTAGTCACTACCTGTCCAGAGCTGTGGTTCTGGGCTGGTCACACTATGTCTTCAGCACAAAAAGTTGCTCCCCGCGTGTGTGTTACGATCTAGGTCTAACCTATCCCTCAAAAGTCTTCTGTGTCGGAGGTGGAACTTTTGGAATGTGATTGGATCATGTTTATGGGTTAATGTGATTAATTCATTGACAAGTCTGCAGCTGTGTATGTTGTGAGGAGGTGGTGTCAGTTGGAAATGGTGAGTCACTAGGGCCATGCCTTTGAAGAGTCTCTCTGTCTCTGTCTCTTCTTTAGCTACTTTCTTTTTCCTGTCATACTCGTCTGCCATGATGTTGTGCCTTGGAGCCAGCTGACCATGGACTAAACCCTCTGAAATTGTGAACCAAAATAAACCTCCCCTTTACATTGTGTGTATCTGACATTATATCCCAGCAATAGAAAGCTGACTAATTCTGGATCCCTGGCCATGGACGTCACTGTTTATCCGAACACAGGTGCAATGGTCTTTATGGCTGCTAGGAGAGTCTGGTGTGGCAGTGAATCCCTCTACTGTCTGGCTTTGGGTGGCAGAGGAATTTGGCGTATTCCACTGTTCACAAATCTGATTGATACGGCAGGCAGGTGTGTGTGTGTGTTAGAGAAGAGAGTTAAAATGAAAACACCCAGTGAGAGAGGAGTGCCGGGCACCGTATCTCCCTGTTATTTGTTTGCCTCCTTACGAAGATTAACTCACCAGAGTCAAGGCAAGAAGGAGGTGAACCCCAGCCTCTGAGCAGCAGTGTGGTGTGCATGGATGTGGAAGGCGCTTGAAGCATCAGTGCGGTAATGGAGGTCTGACTTGAGCCCTGGGGTTCTGCATTTCTGTGACTCCACACAGAAAGGGCTATACATAGGGTTAGAGCTACAATACATGCCCCTACACCTGAGCTGAGAGCCCTCGCCACCTCACCATGCTTTTTCTTTTGCAGAAAGAGACATGTTAAAAAGCATGTTGCCCCACTTTTCTCTGCCCAATATACTATGGCACTCTGTTCAGTCCAACAGAGATGCCTATCAATTGTTTCCGTCAAGCAAAGAATTAAGTGTAAGGAAAGGAAAAACTCATGTTTTCCAAAGAGAAGTTGTAGATTTCCAAACAGCCTGAGCACTCCAAGAAGGCTGTAAACCTAAGTATTTTCAGCCCCAATTATGCTGCCTCAGAATCCTTTCTGGAGCTGCCTTCCAGTCCTTGTGGAGCCCTATCACCCCAGACAGAACCCCAAGTAAGCAGAGCTGCTGGAGCCCAGCTGTGTTGCCAGCATACCTCTTAGTCTGCTGGTGGCCCACAGAGCAGAGCGGCTGTGCCTGAGGGGTGAGGCTAGGAGCTGACTGATTCCACCGGATGCCTGGCAGTGGCCAAAAGTCAAAGTCCCTCCGTGTGTTCATTGGAAATAAAACAGAGTCTTGTTCATTTTTAACTGAGCAATCCTATTAATTTATTGTTCACTATAATTATGTGAAATTACAGAACCTGTGTGACACGACATTATTTTTATGGATTATGAATTATGCACAGTTTAAAAGCTATGCTTTCTTGGATAACATTCCAGTCATTAATTTTAACATCACTGCATACTGTAAAAATGATCACGTTTTGGGTGTACATCAGATGTGACTTTTTCTCTGGTTTGCTTCAAGCACTACTGTCAGCAAGATACATGCACATTGTGAAAAACTTGGAAAATGCAATGGCTGTTCAGCGAAATTCACTTATAACCCCACAGTCTGAGCAACCCCTGCCTGCTCTCTGCCTGATTCCCTTTACTTCTCCTGTATTTTATGACACTTTGTTTTTAAAGAATATGGTCACATAGGCACAGTTTTATATAAAGACATCACTGTTATGACGCCATGCGTACCATTTGTAGCGGTGGAGGTTTCCCCGCTCACTTGTGCCAGCTTCTCCTCCCCTTCACCACTGCTGCCTCTATTTCTGCCATCTTTCCGCCATGCAGCCAACCTCTCCTGTGCTCCCGGGGAGCCCAGTGAAGTGTGTGGGAACCAGAGTTCCTTCTTTCCTGGGGATATTTATAGAATTCCACTCCACGCGTGCACTGTCTTGTTAGCTAATCATCTACTACAGGATGTTTTCGTTTGCTGCAGTTTTTACTGTGTTTGTCTCAGCCAGCTGCCTACTGGCTGAATCCTTTCAATGCCATGAACCAAAATGAACTTCTCTTTGAAACTGTGAGGGTTGGCTGCTTGGTCCCAGTGATGAGGGAGGCGGTTAGGATACTCAGGTACGCAGGTGTAAGAAAGAAAACACAGCACGTAAGATGAGACACTGCCTATAGTTTCAGGCACTGGCTGGCTTAACACGTATCTTCCGTGGATAACGCAGGCTACTGTATTTGAACAATTTCTACAACATATTAAGACAGGTGAGTGATAATAATTTTAATGTTGTTTGATTTAATATGTGACTGATATAAAATGGTTACTCAAATCCATATCCTTTTTATTCATAAACTTCTGAAAACTGGTTTGAGCCTGTGGCACATGCCAGTTCACAGCAGTCAGATCTGCACTCTCAGGGGCCCTTGTGGCTACCACGGCGGGTAACGCGGGCGTGGGGCCCATGCCAGCGCTGGAAAGATGAAGGGAGGAACAAGGGAGCTGTGCAGGCTGAGAGTTTGTGCTAACAGCCGGGGATGTAAGGGTCACAGGTCACAGGTCACACTCCTGCCTGCTGGTCTTGGATTCTTGTGCACAGGGAGAAGCAGCGGTGAGTGAGGTCCCTGACCTGCGCAGGTGGAGACACGGAGCGGCTGGCGTTGCCCTGGGCCCTGGCATGTGTGGGGCACAGGCTACAGCCCTGGGGGTCATTGACTAGACTCTGGCCTGGGCCCACCCTGGTCTCCCGTCTGCTTTCTAACCAGGGTTCACCGGAACACAGCCACGCCCGTTCTGTGACTGGACTCGGGCACGGGACTCTGGCAGCTTCTGCCACAGTGGCGGAGTTGAATTGTTCAGGCCGAGACTGCACGTGTCAGAAAGCTTAAATCTGGCTCTTTCCTAAACGTTTGCTGACTCTTGACTTACTCTGCGATCTAAGTGAGCCCCAGAGGAGGAAGGCGGGCTTCTCCTTGGAGGAAGATGTGAGCCTGTAGGAGGAGGCTGAGGCTGTAGCCTGCCCCTGGATTCTGCCCGAACCCATGACTACTTCAGCTCAGCCTCAAGCAGGCAGCCACGCTGTGAAACCCGACTCCCTGGAGGCCTCCGCACTGATGCCAGCGTCAGCACTTCAGCGCCTTCTCCACACTGCCCTCCTCTGCCTCTGACACTCACAGAGCTTTTACTGTGCTTCCTAAAAGAAACTGCACTCCTGCTTTTGGTGCAGATTGGGATAGTGGCTTCCAAACTCTTGGGAGCGTGGGGTCTGTTTCTTATTTCTGTCTGGAAGCAAGGACAAGCTCCCTTGGTTTATTTTTCTGGTTGGCATAATTAGAGTATGGGACAAAAAAATCTTTTTCTGTGTGCTAATAATACCTGATATATTGCATGATAGGTTTTATTCAGCAGGAGATGCACAATCTGACTACTTCTTACATAATTGTCGTTTCAGTAGGAAATGGTACAGCAGAGCGGACAGGGCAATTTACTGGGAAACATTAGACCCAGGATTTATTTTTAGCTTTGTTTCTATTTTGGTGCCTCTAGACTTCAGTTTTCTCATTTATAATAATGACAGTAAAGTGCTATCACTTATTGAGTGAAAATAATAGTTACCTTTCCTGAGAGACAGTAGAGCTTAGTGATTTGGAATTTACTGACCTGAGTTTGAATCTTAGTGATAGTCTCATTAGCTTGGGACCCTGAGCTAAATCACTGTAAATCTCTGGGCCTAAAAATGAGATACAGGCCAGATGTGGTGATGTAATCCTGGGTATGTGGGAGGTTGGGGCCTGAAGATTGAAAATTTGAGAATAGCTTGGGCCACTTAGCAAGACCATATCTCAAATTAAGTTTAAAAACCAGATGGCTAGTGATGCAGGTCAGTAGAGAGGTACCTGGCATGTGAGGTGCTGGGTTCCAGTCTTAGCATGACACAAGAAAAGATACATTTACCTTATCAAATAGGGTAACGTTTCTGATGCACTTGGAGCAGGGCCTGGGACACAGGAAGAGCTATTTTAGAGTCTATTGAAAAATAAACTGAAACACAAGGTCCTTCATACTACCACAGTTATTAACAGCCTACTTGGCTTGATCCTTTTTCTGTAGCCTTTTTGACACTCATAGCTAGGCTGCATGGAAATTACTAGAGCTCTGAATGTTATACTGAGGAAATTGATTTGGAGAAGGGAAGTCATTCAGCATAGCACAGCTAGTCAATGAAGGAGCCGGAATTACTTGTGTGCCGCTGATGCCAAGGCAGTCACAGGGCTTTTAGTCCCGAGTTTGAGCTGTGATTACCAAAGGCAGATGACCTCAGGCAGATAACTTGTTGGATATGATGTGGACCCATCTCTTGGCTATGTGATTGCCTTGCTGACATCTCAGTTTTTTAAATGCTTCGTGTAGGAAAGAAATGATATTAACTGACCATCAGTGGCTTGGTTTAAGCTTCTGCTGGACTTGTATTTCCAGTTCTGGAAATAGAGTTTATTTTATTTTGGGAAAATATAAACAGCTATTGGGCTCATACTGGAGTTATTTATTCATGAAAATATCAGGTTATGGATAAAAAGAGGTACGTAGGTAATTGCATTATTGTCCAAAGCAGTGCATGGGAAGATTCCCCACCATTTCCAGGCACTGTGGCTTCCTCCATATTTCATCCCAGGAGGTGGTTTCTTGTGAAAAGTGCCATTCCAGGCTAACTGCACACCTTGAGCCTGTAAGAAACACACACATGAGCAGCACACAGCAATGCTATTGTTAGCTGCTGTGATTGGCTTTGTTAAATACTTGGACTTCTTATCTCCACCCTTTCCTAGCCCATTGATTAAAGGGTGGCTCTGTCAGTACCGATGGCTCCGCTTTAGCCTTCCTCTGTTGTTCCTGAGCTCCGGCTCTCAGGTTGTTACTCAGCAATGGTGATGGAGATACAGTACAAGTCTGTTTCAGGGAATTCAGAATGATATATATGATCATTTGTTTTCTGGTCATGCTAAATTTGCTGTTTGGAATTTTATAACATAAATGGAAGAGGACACATGTTACAACCATGTCTTCATTGCTGCCTTCCTAGAATATGCCATCTTTCAGTGCTGAGCCTGCCCTGTCTTCTGTATGCTGCACTAGAGGAAAGGGTAGGTAAGAGGCTGAGAGCAGAGCACGGAGAGAATCCATTCATTCAAGGAGTTATTATCCTTCATTCTGCCTGGCTTGGAGCCTAACCAGGACCAGCCTGTATAGCACAATTTGTCTACTTAGGTCATCTGTGAGAAGACACATTGGCTGAAGAGGAAGCTGCCATTATGGAGCAAGTCTGGGTACCTCTAGAAGAAATGAGCATGGTCACTCACAAAAGACTGCCCGGCATACAGTAAGGAGTCCATCAAGGAAGTGAGGCGTTCCTACGGTACTGTGTGCAGAGAATGCAGTAGCTGAAGGTAGATAAGTAGTGCTCACTGCCACCCACACTTCTCTTGGGTGTTATAGGTGACAGCAGGCACCCAGTGAAACACGGCTATGTGAGAGACCCTGGACCAGTCGCATACTTGCCAAAGGGAAGATCATTAGTAATTTGAAATGCGGAACTCATCCTTGGTCTGAGATGCAGAAGAGTCACCTAAAATCAATGTCCAAGGACCACTGGTGTTAGCCTAGTCTCAAAAAAAGAAATATAGCACCTGCTTGTGGAGGGGTCCGCTTGTTGAGCTGCTCTCTTGGAACCAGAACCGGGTCATGTAACTGCAGTAAGGCTATAGTCAGTCGTGGTGTTTCTCAGGACATCTGGTTGACCTCGTGCAGGCCATAGATCAGAGGTATCAAATATTTTCTGAAAGGGCCAGTATGAAATGTATTAGTCTTTTAGGATGGTACTTCTGTTACAACTATTCAACACTTCAGTGTAGACTGAAAGTGGCCATAGACAACAGTAAATAGAAGAGTATGGCTGTGTTCCAATAAAACATTGTTTACAAAACAGTGAGTGGTGTTTAGCTTTCAGCATATCCCACAGCTTTAGAGCCACTGCAAAAGACAAATGGGGCTTACTACTGCGAGGTGCTGGTAGGAACAACAGATAAAGGATGAGATAAGGAGGGAAAGCAGAATTTTATAAGATATAGAATATAGGAAAAAAGGCCTTAAGATTAAAAATAGTGATGCAAAGGAATATACATATATAACAGAAGGTGTCTTAGTTACTCTGATGTCACTGAGACAAAACACAATGGACACAGGTTAGAGGAGGAGAGGCTCATTCCTGCTCATGCTTTTTAGAATTGGGCCATAGTTGGCTGAAAGGCAAGAAGGACATGGTAGAGGGAGACAGTAAATGGAGGCACTCAGGAGGGAGATAAATCCTTCCAGATCACCCCCCAGGAACCCTCTTCTTCTGAGCAGTCCCCACTTTCCAGCAGCATATTCAACATTGATGAGTATACCACCCCACGATCCAATCACCTTCCAAAAGCCTCATTTTGAGTACCTGAGCCTTTTGGGGATATTCTAGATCTAAACCCTAATGTTTTTTCCTTGGCCCCCAAAGACTTATTTCTAACATTTTATACAAATTGCATTTAGTCCATCTCTAAGAGTTGCCAACATTTTAACAGTTCCAGCATTGCTGAAAAGCCTAAGCCCAGTCTCCTCAGGAGTTAAGGCAAACTACTATTAGCTTTGAGCTCCTGTACAAATAAAAAACAAATTTAACACTGCATAAGGCAAACATTGACATTCCAAAAGGGAGAAGTTAGAGGACAGAAAAGAATGGGACTGAAATGAGACCTAATCCAGCAAAGCACATATTAAATCATGTAGTTCCATCTTTAGCAGCTGGGGCAAGTGGTGATGAGATGTGAACTCCAAAGAGATTGGCAGCCCTGCTCATGCAGCTTGCTGATTTTAGAGGGTTCTGTGTCTTTGAGTGGCTTCACTTACCTCCAGAGCTTTCCTCCGTAGATGCTCCATGTTCCTGGCATCACCAGCTTCCTGTAGTCTCTACTGCACTTCAGGTTTCATTCTCACAGCTTTATGCATTGTCTCCTTTATGCATGGTTAGAGATACACTGCCTGATTTCTCAGACTTAGGCCTTCCTTTGAAATGTAAGTTAAAACCTCCCTGATCTCACAGCTTATGCATTCTACATTCCTGTAAAGCCAGCACCACATGAGTGATCCGAAAGTCTGCCACCAGCTTGAGCAGGAGCTTGGCCTCCTTGGATCACAGCTGCTGAGACCTCTGAATGACGGGATTCACTGTGAAATGAATCCCAGCGAATGAATTATCTAGATAGTCCTTCTCCAGAAGGTCACCCTGAGGCTCTCTTTCCAAAGCAAAGTCTTTCAAAGGACTTTTCTGTTACCCTTTCACACACCCCTTGAGCCAGTGAAAGATCCTGCCTTGCTTATTACTGAGATACTTTCCAGACACCTTTCCTATTGTCTTGATGCGAATTGTTTGGCTTCTTTATAATACTAATGTCAACAACCATGACCCTCTTCGACACAACTTTGCAGGTGCTGCCTTTCTGACCTAACACTAAGCTTTTCAAATCATCAAGCAAATCACTGACTTTCACTTGAAATCTGGGTGATGATGGCCAGAGGTACCACACCATATCCTGGATGTTGGGTTACCTTGAAATTTCTTTTGCCAAATTAATTAATCCATCAACCTTACTCTCAGTCTCCTTCAAAGTCTATTTTTTTGTGAGGAGGTTTCTTTTGTTTTTCATGGAACTGGGGCTTGAACTCAGGGCCTTCTGCATGCTAGGCAAGCACTCTACCACTGAGCTACATCCCCAGCCTTTTAAAGTCTCTAAACATGGGAAGAATGTGGACCAATTTTCTGCCACAGAATAACACACATGGGCTCTGGTCCAACTTCCAATACAGTTCTTGTTTGCAGCTGAAATCTCCTGAGCGTGATGTTTACCATCTTTTTTTCTATCAGCATTCTGGTCTTCGGAGTTCTCACCAGAATCTCCTCTCAAGATTGACTGCCACCATGCTAGTGCTGCTTTTCCAGGCAACATCTCCAAACCCTTCCAAACTTCTGCAAACCAGTGGCGAACTCTTCTGAACTACAATGTCAGGTAGTTTTATAACAATGACCCCACTTCTCTGCTGACAAAAAATCTCCTTTGTCACTTTCCTTTGCTGAGACCAAATACTCATACCGACAAATTGAAGGAGGAGAGGTTTATTTTACCTCATGATTTTTAGAGGATTCTGTCCAAAGTAGGCTGGTTCTAAAGCATGAAGAGCATGAGAAAAATATTTAGTAGAGGAAAATTGCTTATGTCTGATGGTAGGAAGCAAAGAGCAAAGAAAGAGCCAGGATACAGCCTTCCATGTCACGCCCCCAGTGACCAACCACTCCCTGCCAGACCCTTTTCCTTATGGCACCTTCAGCTCGGAATAGTAGAGAGCTTTTATGATCCAGTCACCTTCCAAACACCCATTCTGAGCACATAAGCATTTTGGGAGAAATAAACCATAACAGGGTGAATGTGGAAATGGGAATTAGCTTAGTGCACTTCGAACAAGAGAGAACAGTGCGAGGAGTAGCTCAAAGGTTTGCTGGGTACTGAGGTTTTCTTGGGTTAATTAAATGAGAAAGTAGAACTGAAAATGTTTTGCAAACTGTACTTTTCAAAACTACTTTAAGGAACAGACATTATGCTAATGCATCTTTATTTGTTCCTCGAAAGATCTTGGAGAGCCATTCTGGGTATTTCCTACCTAGAATTAGATGATAAGATTTGCATTTTAGCAAGGTCACCTGGTGCTGAACAGAGGACAGTGTAGAGGGGCTGAGCTGAAGGGCAAGCTGGTAAAGTGGCTGTTAGAGCGTGTGAGTGAGGCAGGGTGAGAACCTGCATGAGGGCGGCGGCTAGAGGAGGAAAGAGCGAGAATGAAGTGCTGCTTAGGATGGCACCAGTTGATGGTGTTTTGGCTGTGGGCAGAGAAGAAGTAGGAGATGTATCAGGGACAACTGAACGTTTTCTTACACAGACTGCTAGTTAGATGCTGATGTCACATGTTTGGCGGAAACTCCTAACAGCGTCCATCACTTTAGCTGGGTCTTGCCCTGTGCTTGTACACACACATGGAAGAATTGAAGTGGCTGAGGCTCCAGGGTTGGCTGGCCGCAGGTCCCTGCTGGATAGCTGAGGTTCCAGTGGGTGGGAGGAGAACAGGAAGTCCTGGGGGGGGGCGAGCTTCCTGACTGTAACATCCTGTCCTGCTGTGCCAATGAGGCTGCCAACATGGCCAGCCAGTATTACTGTCCTACACAGAGGAGTACTGGAGAAGAATACCTGGTAAGGATCTTGGTCTTTGTGGCGAGACCTTAAGAATATTCAATTACGTCATCTACTCTCTCACTTTGTACTGTGAGTGCAGCAGAACTGAACCCAGACGGGAGTCACTGACCAGGTTTCTCCTCACCAGACCCCATGGATCCACTCCTCCATGCATTGCGCAGAGGTTCTGCAGCCAGCAGCCAGGTCTAGAGCTCACCTCTGTGAAGCAGGTCTGGCAAGTGCTTCAATTTTCTGTGCTTCAGTTCCCTGAAATGTTATCTCGCCTTCCTCATGGACTTGTGAGGCCATGTGAGTTGATATATGGGAAGCTCTTGAACAATGCCTGCTACATAACAAGTAATGTGTAAATATTTTGGCAGGGTACTAAGTGCAGCGGGCGAGATGGGTTCCAACTCGTGGAACTCGTAGCGTGTCTGTGCCTTGCCATCTCCTTTCTCTCTCTCATCCTTTGCCAGGTAGTCACATGTCCTTTCAGCAGCCAAGAGAAGGGATTTCGGAAGCCTATGATTCTGGTGATGAGTGACATTTGGGTCTCTAATTCCTGATCTTTGCTGGATCAACTCTACTGTTTCTTCAGAACCCAAGCATTGTCATTCAAATGGCTTTTGGCTCCTTTTATTGACTTTTTCAAGACAATGGGGAAATCTGTCTTTAGTCACTAACAAGTCAAAAGGGGACAGTAAGAGATTTGAGGCTGCTGTGAGTTTACAAGGAGGAGCTGGATGGCTGCATTGCAGTTGGTGATACCACGGGTACAAATGAGGAGATGGAGTAAGATTTCCAACAACAGATGGTGTAAGAGGGAAAGTGAAGCCTCAGTTTTACATTTTATGAGATATTTTCTTTTGAAATGAAGACCAGAGCCTGGTTACAAAATGGGCATACTCCCTGGACACTAGAAATAACATGTGCCAAGTAGTGTGTGTGTGTGTGTGTGTACCCATGCGTACCTCTAAGCATTTGGAACAAACTATTTGACCTGTGCAACAAATAAAACTGACGTCTCCTGTATTCCCCAAGACCTGATTCTGGCCCAGCCAATCAGTGGAGAACCCCTCCTGGGGTGAGCTTGCCTCTGGAAGTGCAGTGGGGAAGGAGCAGGGGAGGCCCCGACCCTGGCCGGTGGGTGTCTCAGTGTAGGGAATCAACCAGAGGCAGCTACTGCGGACTCGGGATTCCAGGACTTGTGTGAGTAGCATGAGGGGCTCAGGCTAGGATCACGGCAGCGAGGCTCTGAACCTCTGGTGAAGCTGCGAAGGCACGATGAGTACCCATGAGCATTTTAAGAATAAGACACTGAGTGAAACATGAGCTTTGGGAAATGAGGATTTTGGAAAAATGATGCTTTAGAAAGGAGGCGGCAGCTTCCTAGAAGATGTAAAGTTGAAGGTGAGCCTTGGAACAAACTCTTTTTTAGAATGTTTTCAAGCATTTGTTTGTCAGCCAAATTAATTGAGCAGAAGAGGAATCTGTTTCTCTGGCTGACTTTTCTTCTGCATAATTGCAGGCCGCATGATGCCGTCCATTGGCTGAAGCCGGGGTTGTGAATATCTCCAAGTGAGACTATTGGTGGAAGGATTTAGACAGTAACAGAGACTGCAACCACCTCTGAGGCCTAAACTAAAGTCTGTGACAGCTGTATGTCAACATTACACGTGGCATAGCAGACAAGGATATTTGCCAACTGAGTAAGCAGATTTACAGCACCTGACGGATCTTGGGGGACAGAGACAGCAGTGTGGGCACAGCAGCTGTGCATGTCTTCCTCTGCGGGCCGGGGACAGAATGCTAATCAGCAGCCACGGTTCTGAACAATATGGTAACTTGTCATCCCTGCAAAACTGCAGGCAAAATGTGCTTCCTTCCAGCTCCCCTGCTTTTCTACAACAACATGCTCTCCTTACATAAAAGGAGCAAACTGAAACATAACTGATTGCAGATTGATTGGCTTGAGAAAAAAATTTTTTTGCCAAATACTAAGATGTTAGTATTTGGTTTAGATGTCAGTATTTAACTACTTAAGAATACATGTAAGTATTTTAGCAGAAAATATTAAATATAACATCTTAAAGATGGGTTTTGTGTGCCTTTGGGGGTGTGTGTGTGTGAATTTGTGAGTGTGTGTTTGTACGGGTATGTGTGTGTTAACACTGAACCAGAAATTGTGGGTCTCATCAGCATCATCATCACATTGTTTTGCTTAGACATTTATATATTCCCAGTGCAGCTCTTCAACAATACCCCTGTGGTGTCCATAAAGTTATTGGAATTCTAATTTTGAATAGGTGTTTCATAATTCTTCCCAAACCTAAGTGCTAATTTCTCCTTCTCTAAGTGCCTAATTTTTTCTTCCTTCTTCCAATCTGAACTGAATCAGGAAAAGCAGGGGTTGGCAGCTGCATGGAAATTGAAGCACAGAATCTGAGCAGTTAGGGGCATTTACAACTTATGTTTTCAATCTCCCGATGAACAGTCATTGAAATTCTCACTTAACAGAGGCAAATGGACATAATATACACCTGAAACTCTATGTGATGTTATCTCTTGAATTATTCTTTTGAAAAAAAGTTTAAGCAATAGATGTTTTCCAAACTCAAATATGATGCCAGTATTCAGAAGGAAAAATTATGTTATAAAAGTGAACAAATTGAAGAATTTGATTGAGATTTGGAAAGGTGACTGGACATGTATCTAGATTCTACAGTCAGGGTTTACAAGGGAAAAGATTTAATACAGGACACATAATTTAAAGGATTATTTTATAATATTCACCCAGAGTCAAGTGCAGAAGAGTGTGGGAGATCTGTCCACACACTAGAGACCCAAGGAATGCAGCTGAAGACCTAGAGCCCATGGCAGTGTCCTCCACGGGTCCAGCTGGAGGCCTACAGTCCACCACAACGGCTCATGCAAGTCTGTATCAAGGGTCTGCGGTGGGAAGGCCCAAAGGTCAGCGGTGGAAGCCAGAAAGTCTGTGCCAGTGGGATGAACGAGCTGCGCCAGCAGTGGAGGGATCTGCTCTGGAGTCAGGAAGTGACACTCAAGGTAAGGCCCGGAGCTGCCTTCAGAAGATCCACAGACACCTCAGCGACAGAAGACTTGAGCTCGTATCAGGAGAAGCAGCGTGACAAACTTCTCCGGGAGGAGCAACAGCTGCAACCTGGCCTCCAGCTCCCCTTTCATGCCGCTCACAGCGCTCCTCAGGTGGGCCCCCCACGCCCAGCACCACGTGGACTCAGCGGTGTCACAATTTGGCCATTAGCTAAGCCGCCACACATGGGTATATGCAGTTCATTCTTTCTCCCTGCTAGCTCACTACCCGAATATCAATTTTATGGACTTCAATTTTCCTTGTTTTGATAGCTTCTTGGAAAAGAAGCATCAAACGTTAATTTTCCCCATCAGTGCAGAAGAATTTTTTCATGGCTGTGCCTAGATGGGTTGATATTATCAGCTGGTACCTTGTACTTTCATATCAGTAACTCTTTAATGATGCGTTGTCACTTAGACACCCTGACTTAGACAGGTGAGGGTAGGTAGAGCCCCTGCTCTGCATTTGGACAGATGTGGCTTCAGTTCTCAGGCCTCCCATGGAGAGAATGTCTGAGGACTTGTCAGGAAACACTTACTCTGCTGATGGCAGTTTCAGAAACAATGAGAAGACTTTGCTTCTTGCAGTTTCTGTGAGATTGCATGTGTGCAGTGCTTGGCAGAAAGAGCGGATGGTAGTTTTGTAAAGAAAACTAGAATCCATACTTGGGAAAATGTCACGTCGGCTCGCTGCAGTGTGTTTAATAAGCATCACTGAGTGATGGGCTCACGGCTTTTCCACACTCCGAGGACTTGCTGCGTTCTGTGCAGCGGTGGTGGTGATCTGGGTCTCTGCTTCATCCTCCCCGCCGGCAGTGAGCCTCCTCAGGGCAGAGATGTGACTCCACCACCATGGCGTCTTTCACAGTGTGGTCTCCCAACGGGTCACGTGTCAGATCCTGGCTCCACAGTCTGCTCCTCGAGGAAAAATGCTCCGTGATCTAACGAGGTTGGAAGACAGTGCGTACGTATTCTTTCCAGCTCTCGGTGCTTGGATCAGCTCATTGTGCTGAATTAAAAGCCCCAGGACAGAGAAGCCCTACTTTGACTTAGCTCAGCCTCTCACATTTATTTGACCAGGGATAATCGCACTTGCTCCCAAGAAGCGTCATTAACGTGGAATGTGACCTGCCTCCCAGGGCGGCCAGCGCAGCGCATGGAGGAGGAGGACAGCACTGTCCGTGTTCTATGTGGTTGTCACGTTTCTTACATTGCATTTTATACAAAGCTGAGTGCCACCAGCCCTTTTTTGGTAGAATGTGCTGTTACTCAATAACATCTATTCAATAAGGGTACGTCTCTATGTATTCTATATATTGAAAGAATGAAAATCAGAATTATTCATTTAAATTTACCAAACGCCGTTTGGAAAATCTTATTCCTACAGCTATTTAATTTGACTCACATTAAATAAACGGCCCAGCACTGCTCCTTTCTTACATCTTATCATCATCTTGCTCTGCTGTCCATGTGACCTCCCGAGCTCTTTTCTCTTGGTAATCTTGTCCCAGGGACTGTACCCCGTCAGCATCTGGGCTCTAGTCTGAAGCTAACAGAGGCCTGAGAAACACCTGGTAAGTCAGTAGCTTTTAAAGCAACCACTTGCGCATCTAAGAGTTTATATAGGAATGTGAAAACCAGTTCCGTATTGATCACGGTCAATTTTTAATAACATATTAAATTAATGAAGTTCTGCAGGGCATGGTGGTGCATGCCTGTAATCCCAGCACTGGGGAGGCTGAGGCAGGAGGCTTACTGTGAGTTTAGACTAGCCTGGGCTACGTAGTGAGACCCTGTTTAAAAAAAAAACTTAAACATTTTGTCTTGATAAGTTTGGGGTTACAAAAAAGCATTCCCTCACCTCTAAGTCAGGCACATTCAGGTTTACTGAGGCTATAATTAGTATTAGTGGATGTTAAGGCCCGTGACAATGCCTACCTGTTGGTAGTTTTCTGACAAGGATTAGTGGACAACACTCTTCTCTTCTTCACCAACTTCTCAACTGGAATTAGGAGCCAGGGATCTGAGCTCCGGAGAGCAGCAATGCTGGAGCCTGTTAAACTGCATTCAGACACCAAGAGGACCCGTGCCTGGTTACCAGAGCTCGGGCAAGAGTTCTCCGACACCCTTTCCTCTCCTGTGAAAACACAGGCCCTGGGAACTGAGCTGGTGCATGCAAGGCCTCGCACCAGGCCAGCCGGTTGGAAACCCATCACCTCAGTCACAATCGCGGGCCTCGATGGGCCGCCAGCGCGGCTTTGAGGCTGGTCACGGGAGAGCGAAGAGAGGCTGGTGGCGCTGCCTGGTCTCCTCTCAGCCCTCGGGACCTGCGGCGTGCAGGGCACCACAGCCGTCCGCCCCGGGTGACAGCAGCTCGTCAGTTTATACCGTCACAAGCTGAGGTCATGACGGTGGCCTGCTGGCGGGCAGTCGCAGGGCCTGCATGCTGCCAGGACATCTACGCGTGGCTTCCAATTCTCAGGTCCTGTGTTTCATAGAGGAGGCGTGGAAAGCAGAGCGAGGTGCTGTCTGAGCTCTGACAATCGCTTAAAGGTGGGCTGAGGGGTTACAAATGTACCATTACTCCCGACTCCTGTTTGGGGGACCCTAAACTACTTAAATCCCACACGCCTCTGTACCTAAATCCAACTCTTGTTCATCGCGCCCTCTAGTGGCAGCTCTGTGATTTTATATAAAGTTTTTATTCCTGTAATGTCAATAAAAACAAAGTCAAAATGATATGACTTGTTTTTCAGTTTCTTTTATTCTTACCATTAAAATAACTCCTCACTGGATGTAGGAATGCATGGATTTAAAATAAACCCTGATTGAAACTTCACTAATTGAATACTGAGGGGAACTACGTGCCCTTCATTGCATGAAATCCACCTACCACATTTCTGAAAGGCACACTGGCACTGGGCCTGGTGTTTGATTTTTATGTGTAGTTTGTATTTCAGTGGCAGCTAGAAGTTGCCCATTTTCTGTATTTGCCTGCCATTTTAACTTCTTAATTATGAGGTATTTATTCCCCCATTTTTCTAGGAGGTCAGGGTCTGGATATGAGCAGAGGGCCTTGTCTAGGCAGAGAGAGTCTCCTCTTAGAATCCGGCAGAAGTTTCAGTGATCGCAGCCTTCTGCCACTGGTCTCTCCTGGCCTTCTCTGTCACACCTGTATTTTCTCTTATGTAAACTCATGGCTGTATTTTTACCATAGACTCCACGTCTGTCTTACAGGAAAACTCAGTTTTGAGAAAATGGGAAGTGACTGTGATCCATGCTGGATACTCAAAGAGCTGGGGGACGAGGAAGCATTTCCAGGCAGAATCCCGCAAAGGGGCTGGGTGGAAGCAGTTGCAAGGGCTCATTTTGCTTGTAAAGGGAAGCAGGTGCAATTACCTGACACCTGTGATTACCTGCATTCTAGAAGGAAAGAGAACCTGGAATTTCTCTAAAAGATCAGGGAAACGCCCTCCATCCTGCTTGGAAGTGCGTCCAAACAGGGAAACGGAATCTCATCACATGTCCTCTAGCCCTTGACAAACCAACAGAGGACCTCCGAAGGTTCGCCTTCCTGGAGGGGCAGCCTAAGCCGAGCTTGCAGGGCGTAGCTGGAGGCCAGGGACATTCCTTCTGCCACCTGAGGCAGCCCCCGGTGAGCTATCTTACAGTGACTCTGGGGCTCCCAAGACCACTTCCATGCGTGGAGACAGCTGCCGTGGGGGAGGCGGCAGCCAAAACATTACCGCGAATATGCGAATGCCTGGACTTGGAGCTAATAGAAAGCAAAGCGTGAGTCACAGCTTTAATGCATCTTTCTCAGGCTGTGTTGATTAGGTTTTTATGGAGGTCAAAATAAAGCATGGTCTTCCCTGGAGAGGGGAAGCAGCCTGACTGTCTTCCGAGGCGGGGGCAGCCTAGGGTAGCCCACAGCCCCTGGGCCTAGAAATGTTAGGTGAATGAGTCAATACAGAAAACATCACTCAGCGAAGATATGTTCCCAGTCAACTGTTTGGGTTTCATTTTGGTTGTATTAATGTCATAAATTCTTAAAGCTGGCAGCAATTTCTGTTTTTATTTCTCTGGCATCCACTCAGGGATATGATAGCTATAAAATTGTGTTGGGTGTTTTTTTAAATCATAATTTTATACCTGATTATTTACTTGATGGGGTTGATTTTAGTGTGCAGCAGTAGCAATTACTTTTCTTGAGCAAGAAAATATTTCCTCTTGGTTATTGTCATGTATGTCGTGAGATAAATCACATTTTATATTGTTTTGACAGAGTTTTATGAAACTTCTTTTTTTCTGCTGTTAAAACTTCAGTTGCTGATCCAACAGCAGTCTCTTCTTGTGGACAGAGCCACCCCGTTTCCTGTAGGAGTCTCCACTTAGGTGCCATGGCTCAGAGGTGCTGACCTACCGGAATGGTCAGGAACTCAGGACCAGTGATGCCTTCTGGGTACTAGTGGGTGAGAAATACCTTATTCCCCTGGAGTTGCTAGGCTACTCCTAGCAGGAAACAAAATTAGAATTGACCCTGTTGATTTGGGCATTTCTCAGGAGATCCTACCTAAGAATGAAGCTAACACATTGAAAACTTAACTGAGGGGCAGATTTCTGAGCTTCCATTTGAGCATTTGAATCCTGAAACTGCATGAATTTTCTGTTAGATTTTCCATTTCAACAGTCAACATCCATTTCTATTTAATGAAGCAAGTCATCATTTGAGTTTCTGACACCAAAATCAAAACGTTCTTCCTCAAGGAAGTTCTGGTAGACTCTATACATTGCAACCTAATCTAGCTAACTTGTTTTTGTTGTTGTAGTTGGTTAGTTCCACAGGCCCAGGTGCCAAAGCATGAATTTTTATTTTCAGAGTTGTCGTCAATGATGAGGAGTGACGATGCTGTGCTATGCCAACTGGGTGTCTCCTAGGCATTTCAAAGTTTAGACAGGGTAGGACTGGATTCCCAATCCTCGACACAGTTGGATTTCTTTCCGTGTGAGTCACATTTCTGTCACTGGGACAAACTACCTGAGAAAGTCACCTTAAAGATAGAAAGATTTCTTTTGGCTCACAGCTTAGTTTAGTTTAGCTCATGGCCATCTGGCTCTGTTACCTTTAGGTCTTCAGTGAGCAGAGACATCATGGTGTAAGGGCATGACAAAGGAAAGAGTCTCATTTCGCGGCAGCCAGGAAGCAGAGAAAGAACTGGTGGGCACCCTTCTCTCCTACTTTCCCTCCTTTCAAGGCCCACGAGTGAGGGTTAGCCTATGAGATGGCACCTCTTATATTTAGAGTCCTGACCCATGGGCCATTTTTTTTTTCTGGAAAAATCCTCAGGAATGCCTCCAGACACAATAAGAAGTATGGGTCACTGATCTCCTAGGGGCTGCTCACGCAGTCAAGTTATCAACCAAGACGAACCGTCACACTCCTCCTAGCATCCCCACCCCAGAAGCTTTTCTTTTCCTTTGTGCCTTACACAATTTACCAGAAAATGTCAGCACAGCCCCAAACCTCTCCCATAGCCCTCTTCCTTCCAACCCACCCTTGGCCGCTGCCTGCCTCCCTGAGGAAGCTGTGCAGGGTTCTTCCTGTTGCTGCAGCCTGTCCTACAGAATCACCCCAGGTATCTCTTCATGCCAAGCTGAGAGCAGAGATCCTCCCTTCCCAGAGCCCTCTGAAGCCTCTGTCTGTGTAGGGATAACACCCAGATTCTTTGCAACACCAGCAGGGGACAATGCCACCATTGTCACAGGTACCTTAACCCTGTTTCTCCCTGCAGGTCATGACAGCATTGACACGCTACCGGGTTTCTGCTGCTGCATCTGAGACACACAGACTCAAACATCAGAAGGCACGGAGATGCCCACAGAGCAACGGTGATGATTCATAAGCTTTCCTAGGTCCCTAAGGTCGTCTTCCTATTTTACTTCAATGAGTTGGGCATGAATGTGCACTATCATCATAGAGCACACAGCACAGTAAAGCCATGGCCAGTATGCTAAGGATTAATGAAGAGTCAGTGCTGAGAGTGGAACTCACATCTCGTGTCCACCATTGAATTTCCTTCTGGTACTGTCAGTAACTAGACTGGAGCTGGGATGACTCCCTGTAAACATCCACCAGGACAACAAATCCAGGAACGTTAAATGAGGAGTTTCATCCCAGAAATGGGAGCTGTGGTGACAGTGGTCACGGCGCTCTTCACACAGACACTGCCTGGTGCCTGGAGGCCAAAGAGGGGTCCTTTCCATGCCTGAAATCACGTGGGCAATCTGTACCAATAAAAATGTTCTCAGAGGCATCAGTACAGGAGTGTGGAGAACTCAGACAAAACCAACCACTTCTCCATTACAAAGAAGAAGAATTTCACACTCAGCCCCTCAGGGAGGTTCTTGGTGGACTGACGGAGCTGACCAGCTGCATGTCCTCCTCTCTTCACACACCCGCAGATGATCGCCGAGGGTACGTGACTCACAGAGGGCTGTGCTGAGAGGGGAAGGAAGGGACCTGCCAACGCCCTTGCCGGCTCTGGAGTGGATCACATGTGCCTCCCAGGGCTTCCGAGTTCCAAGAAGACCATCTGTGCATGCTTTTATTTAAAAACATGGATCTACATAAACAACCACCGGACTCTTCAGGCTGATGTCCTTAGCTGTTTGACTCACCATCCACTTACTAATACACCCAATGGCAGAGCTCAAACCTTTCTCCCAGGCAGTGGTTTACTCCCGCAGGAGTTTAGCCAGTTGTCCTTCAGACAAAGGACTAATATCTAGAATGTATAAAGAATTGAAAAAAAATCAGACTTTCCAAATTCAAAGACTCAACCCAAAAATGGGCATCTGAGATGAGTACACACTTCTCAGATGAAGAAATAAGAATGGCAAATAAATATATGAAAAAAAGTTCATATAAAAACATGTTCATAAAAATATATGAAAAATGTTCATCATTGGCCCTTCTAGATATGCAAACTAAAACAGCACTGAGATTTCATCTCACCTCAGAAAGAATGGCTATCATCAAGAAACCCACCCATTGCAAGTGCTGGAGAGTCTGTGGGAAAAAGGAGCCCTTTTCCGCTATTGGTGGGAGTGTAGGCTGTTACCACCACTGTGGAAATCAGTGTGGAGGTTCCTCAAAAAACTAGGATTAGAAGTCCTGTCGCACCCAGCCGTGCGGCAGTGTTTGCCGATGCAGCGACCTATCCAGTGAGTATGAGAGCCTCCGGCGCAGGGCTGCAGGCCTCTGCTGTCTTTCTTCATCTCCAAGAAGCACAGCAAGTGTCTTCAGTTATTCTCTCTGGGTGCTTTTTGTAAGTTCCACTCGTCTTTCTTCTTTGGACTTTTTGATTTAAAATGCTGTCAGTGGACCAATTTGATGTTCACAGGAAGGTGCTATTTGTAAGGCATTTTTCTTTCTTGTTTCTTTTCTCCTTCTTTTCCCTTCTCCTCTCCCTTGCTTCTCCTTTCCTTTGTTTCCCTTCCCCCCTTTCCCTCACTTCCTTACTCCCTTTATCCTTCTATTTGCTTTGCATCGCTGTTGGGTAGAAGATCCTTGGATGCCTGAAAGGTTTCCTATTACATTTCCTCACTGATGTGAAGTGGGAGCTTCAGAACGTGTTAACTTTTCTCTCCTGCCTGACTTCGCCTGTGTCCTCCAGGTTCCTGCACGTGGCTTTCAGTTCCACAGGCATGAAACAGGGCTATGGTGCATTCTGGATGCAGACTAGGAAGAGGCTCAGGTGAGGGGTACTTGGGGACTGTAGGGATTGAAAAGTGACTCAGGCCAGGCTTGGTATCCAAATCCCTGTACTTACAGTTGTCTACCAGCAGTCCCAACCCAAATCACTTAAGTAAATGGATATTATTCATGTATTTGAATATCATTAACACAGTCCCACTATCTGCCTGGCACATGGTGAACCCCAGGGGTAGAAGCTCAAACTCTGTTCTAGAGACTCTCAAGGGTGGGGAGGGGAAGGGTAGGTTCATCCAACACCAAAACAGTGCATGTGGTGGGGTGGGAGGTGGGGTGTACCAACTATGGGAGGGCAAAGGAGGGTACCCCCACCTGGATTTCATTAATGCTCTGCTTTAAGTCATGACCACTATCCCAGGGCTGCTGGGAGGACAAGAAATTGTGAATAACCAGGTGAGGTCCTCCTCATTTTTTCCTCTAGGTCTCAGCTGCTCTGCTTGGGCAGTCAGTTCCTCATTCAGTGGATTCATGCTCTGAGGCTGAGAAAATGAAAAGATCTGTAGAAGTTTCTTAAGAAAGTGTAGTTTGTATGAAGACAGACACACCTTAAATGGTGGTCGAATGCATGTGAGCTTCCAGGAGAGGACTGGAGAGTGCAAGGACTGTGAGTTTTGTGTTTGCAGAGCCAGTGCTGGCTTGGTGAAGAAGGTCTGATGACCTAAGTTGGGAGTGGAGTGATCTGGGTCTAGCTGGGGTGGGGTGGGGTGTAGATCCATCATTTTTTCTTGCCTTGATCTTGATAGTCTCTCAGCTAACAACAACGACAATATGTATAAAGTGTCCCATGTCACTGTTCAGTCTATACAGTCATCATATGCAAGGCAGACACCATTTGTCAAGGAAACAAGTGCCCCTCACCTGAGACTCCTCCTTGTCCACACCTAGAATGCATACATAATATGTGTTTCTATCCATATTAAACTGAACAAAACTACAACAACTCCAATAAGAGGGCCTTGGTACCTGAAGACCAGCTCTGGGAAAGCTGAAGAACATCAGTTCATGCTGCAGGTGGAACTCAAATGAAACCAACTGTAGCAGAAAATGCCCCCACACCCACCAATATACTTCAGTTGCCCAGGTGACAGTTCTTGTTCCAGTTCCATTTGCTTCTGTCTCTTAGAAACAGCTGAGCACTGTGATACATAAAAGCTGATCATTATGATGCATATTTTAAGAACCAATACCCAATTGACAAGCCATTCTGCTTCTGTACTTCCTGTTTGCTTATTCCACATAAGCCCTAGAGCACCTGAATTCAGGGCCGGACATGTTGAGGAACAATTGATTCCTAGTCAGTGCTCTTCTGATGTTAAGTAAATCTGCTTCCAAATTCTGGGAGTCATTTTGGTGTTTCTGCTTGTCATTGCATCTGCTGCATTAACTGGGAAGACTGACCACGCTGACTTCCTTAGTCACTGGCTGTTGCCCTTATGGATGGAGGACTTCTTTAGGTTCTGATAAGAAGGTGTGCCCTCAAGATTTCCTGAGTCCCTAGAAGGTCTGGAGGAGGATTCTTGTCTCCCTGCTTGAGTGGCTCATGTCACTCGAGGAGGATGTAGTCCATCTGTCTGCCTGCTCTCCTGTCTGCCTGATTCCAGGAAGACCTACAGAGGTTCCACACTCAGCTTGAGGAGAAGGAAGTCTGATCAATTCTCACCAGTCAGAACAACCTTTGAGGGAAGGGGATTGGAATGTGTAACCTCTGAGTGCTGCTGAGTGAATGTGTGACTGAGTGGACTGGACAGCATAAGCAATAGGCTGCTCTGTCTGTGCACCAAGACTGGGAAGCACTGCTGGTGGCTGATAGGGCCCTCATTTGTGTTTCTGTGCCAATTGACATACGGCATAATGGAGGTCTGAAAAGTGGTTATAGCCTGTTAAACTGCTAAAATACACCTCTATATCTATAAAGCTGGTTCAGGATCTCCTAGATGACATTGCTGTCACAGTTGCCCTCAATCTTCTTCCACCCACGGCCTGCTGGTACACCTGCCTGGAACTAAAGAATGCCTTATTCTGCCTTTGGTTGGCTCCTATCAGCTAGCCTCTTTCACCTTTAGATGAAAAGGCCCCAGTCAACTAAAAAGTCAACTGAGCTGGACTCAACCTCCAGGAGGTTGGAAAACTTGTTCCACTAGTTTCTCAGTTGATTAATGACACCCAATCTGCCTGCCAGAAAGACACAAAAGCTCTGCTGCAATATCTGGAAGAAACTGGTTACAAGCAAAAACTACAATTTTCTCAGAGTTGCTGGTTTCTATAAAATCTGGATTCTTGGTCTCACAAAACAATGATGCACTCAGACTGTCAGCCCCTGGGAGCACCCATGGCCTCCCTGTGTCCAGTCACTAAGGACTGCCTGTCCAGGTGCCACATGTTGTGCTGGACCTCACCCAGTACCATGACTACTTGACACTGACCGACGAACTCTTCTAACCTCCCAGTACATCTTGTCTCTGGCTGGAAGTAGCTCTGTTAGGAATGGAGTCTGACAAGCTAGATATGTTGTGGTCACCTTGAACAAAGCTATTTTGGCCAAACCTGCACTCAAAACAACACAGCCCAGAGACCTAAGCCCCCTCTGGGAATCCAATTGACTAAATCATCAACCACAGTCAGAACAGCTTTACCCAGTCTTCCCAAAAGATCAGAGCCAGATCTGCCTCCACCATATATTCTGCAAGCTCAACTCATGCACTGGTACACACACCCCTGCCACCAGCTCAAGCTTCAGTGCCTGTGTCACTGGCCCTGATCTCATGCAATACAGTGAATTCTCCCCATTTAAAGATACATAGATACATTACACAGAAATAAAGCATAGCCCTATAGAAACAACTTGCAACCAGTTCCACAAAGTTTAGCAAAAATCCAGCTATACCCGTAGCATATAACCCAAGTACCATATTAACTAGTTCTACAAGTTTCAAATATCCAGCCTCAGATCCACTGGAAAATTTGCCTGGACCAGACAGCTCACTCTGAAGAGGTGACTGCACTCAATGCCCGCTCTGGTCACTCCAGACAATGACCAGTCATGGGCAGTTGAAGCCTGAGGACACTGTCCACAGGATTGCTCCATACCTATTCCCTTTGACTTTTTTGTCTTTTCGGGCTGTTCACCTGAGTTCTTGCTCCCCTCTCCATGCTGCTGGTGGTTTTTCAGCATGGCTCTATGGATAATTGCCCCAAGAGAATAGAAAACAACCAGTAAGGCCCTTACAAATGGTAAAGATTCAACAAGTGTCCAAGGGACACAGGATACTCTTCACATCAGATTAAGTCCTTGACTCCCTCATCAGAGTCAGCTTAGGGAGAAACCCGATAATAAGGGAAACAAACCACAGATCCTGGTGGGAATTTTCAGTCTTGGGGACCTTGTCTAAGCACATCTTAGGACCACTGACGGCCCTAACTTTACTGCTTCTAGTTGGGCCTTGTCTCGAAAGATCACCTGTAATATGCTCAGCAAAGATTTGTCAGGAAACTAAAAGCGTGGGGAAATGTAGCGGAAAATGTAGCCCTGCCAGTATGCTTCAGCTGCCCAGGTGATAGTTCCTATTCCAGTTGTTTCTGTCTCTTGGAAATGGCTGAGCACTGTGATGCATAGCTGGTCACTACGATGCATATTGTAAGAGTCAATACATGATTAACAAGCCATTCTGCCTCTGTACTTCCTGCTTGCTTATCCCACATAAGCCCTGGACCTCCAGATCAGGGCCTGACATGTTGAAGAACAATTGATTCCTAGTCAGTGCGCATCCAACATTAAATAAATCTGCTTCCAAATTCTGTGTGTTATTTTGGTGTTTCTGCTTGCCATTGCACTGTGGCCAATGGATTTCACAGTGGAGGATTTGTGGTTGATCAGATGCTTCAGAGATTAAATATTCAAAGCTAAGACTACACTGAGGGGATGGATCTGTATCTGACACTCAATACAATTAACTTTTCAAAAATTGTTTCATAGAGTTCTTAGAATATGGAGACTCTAGGGACAAAAAGTGACTGTTTTATTGCTTCTCAGGGTTGGAAGAAAACTGGAGCAATTGGCAACATCATTTATCACAGCTGATTGACAGAGGTCAGTGATGCGACGATGTGCTGCATCTGTATTTCAACTCAGTACTGAACAGAAAGACACTTCATGGTCACAGTGACTCACACAGACACAGACAGGACCAGACTGTGTCACTTGCTTCCTCACTGAGCCCAGCATTCACTAATAAGAACAACTTCATCCAGACTGGTGATTTTGTTGTCTTTGATTTCAGGGCCCAGTGTTACTCCCCAGTGTCTGTATACTAAATATTTCAACCAAAGGTCAGCCTAGAATCTTTGTTGACATTTGAGGAGCTCTGGAAAAAGAAGCAAGTTGTACCTTAAAGGCTATTTTATTTTCTAGGTTTAGGAATAAAGGGACATGAGTTTGAAGTTTTGTTGCAAATTTGTTGATCAACATAATGAGTAAAAAGACAACTGAGACAATGGAACAAAGTAAAACTATGAGCAGGATGTTTTCAGAGATCATACAGGATGGTATGTGATGTAGGAGATGCAGGCACAAGGAGTGTGTTTTGAAGGATAGGAGACAACATCCTGGGAGGCAGGGAGCTGGGCAATGAGGCAAAGAAACCGATTAGGAAGAGCTGGGAGCCCAGGGCAGAAGGTTGCAGAGGCACGGGAAGCGGGGCAGAAAACCAGCATCTATGAGCATTGATCTGGATAGAACAAGATGGTCAAAACGCTGTGCATCTGGGCTGCTTCCACAGCAAACATCACTACACGTTACCATCTCTACACCTTGCCAGCCTGTGTCCAGTATCGATTCTAGGCTCCAAGGAGTCTGAAGTGGAAACAAACTCATTTCAGTTTCCAAGGGTGTGAGGTCAAGGATTCCCAAGGACCACTGCAATTGCTGTATTCCTAAGTAGGTCCAGTCTCTAAATACTTGTTTCAGACAGTTTCTGAATGTTTGAACACTTAAAATTTGTTGGAAGGGGTGACAGAAGTCAATAGTAAGAGCCAGCTTGGTAGAAATGATTTGGGAAACAGTGTTGACCAGAGCAATGGACAGGTTGTCTTTTGAGGTCACCCACGTGAAATGGCCATCTGCGCAAATGCCACCCCACACTTCCTCCATGGCGCTGCACTTGCAGGATGTGGGCCATTCTATGCTTGAAGATGGAGAAAACATGAGATTTCAAGCATATGTCTGAGCATTGGCAGCATTTCAATCCATTTCAGTGTCAGGTGAAATAGTTTTGTGAAAGAGAAGATGATTGTTCTCAGGTGAGCCAGTCATTAGCTAAGCTGTTTATCAATTTCTTTTGAGGACTAAAAAAGTACAAAAATGAAAATGAGAGGGAAGAAGGAGAGAGACCAGAATGAACTTCATGAGCTACCAACCCTAACCGATACTGTCTGGCTTTTCGAATAAAGAACAGACTGGTTTTCACAGCTCAGTTTTCTGGGCTGCTCCCAATTTCTTTAGGAAACAAGTAACACTTATCTTACATGCTGGTGGCCTCTCAGGGCACATTGGGGAATAGGATGGGAACCGAGCTGGTGTCTGCAATCATTTTTAGTGTGAGAGGAGTCATAATTCATGATTTTTTGAGGTTTGTTTTGCCATTATACAAGTGTCAAAGTCCAGAAGAATGCGAAGAGCTTCTGGAAGAACGCACACTGATTCCGACTGGCTAACTTGGCCACCAGCAGTTGGGTCCTCCAGCCTAACCCCTCCTGCCGTCATTAGAGGAGGGGTGTTTCCAGAAGATGGTCAGCAGGAGAGCAGTGCTGCAGATGCTGGCTGATAGCTGCAAGAGCCCCTCATCAGAGTGATCACATGACCTGCTTACAGAATTATTTGAAAATTAAGTAAATGGATAAGAAGTTATATCATTAAAAATAAAGCTAATAATATTAGAGCTTTAAATCCAATGCTTTATATGTTTATTCCAGTTGTGTTAAAATTCATAGCTGCAAATGTTTTCCTGAACATAAGATATTATGAACCAAACATACCACCTCTAGATTCAAATGCTGAAATCCCAACCCAAATACAATAGTTTCAGGCCATTGGGGAGCCATTCAGTCCCAGGGGGCCATGCCCTTATGAAAGGGACAAAGAAGCTCCAAAAGTCTCTCTTGACCTTTTCTGCAAAGTGAAGATCCAGGTAAGTGTTGGCAGTCTGCAACCCAGCACTGGGTCTTATCAGGCCCTGACCTGACGTTGGATGTCCAGCTCCAGAAGAGAGCTGGACAGTGTCTGCATGGAGCCAGTCAGTGTCTGCACAGAGCCAGGCAGGAGGAAAGAGCAGAAGTATCGGGAAAAAGAATGCACTGCTTACAGGGAGACAGGTAAGTGTCCTGACTTTAGAATTGCGCTAAACAAATCCAGGAAAAGCCACTAACCCCATCTCTGTTCTCTTCTCCTTGAAGTGAGGGAGTGTCCAATGGTGTGTACTATGACGTGAAAGAACCACGGCAGTGCCAGGGCAGGGCCACTGCCTCAGACACAACTGGTCAGGAAGGGAGAAGGTCCTCACCATCAACTCCCTCCTCCCCAGCCAGGTCTCCGTCTCCGTGGTGGTCAGAATCAGCAGAAATCTTGCTGTCACAGAACTGATATTTCAGCTTCAGACTATAAATGCACATTTATAAACAAGTAGGTCTTGCAACTGAAATTTTGAGCAGCATTTAAACAATTAAACTTGCTTATGTGTAATTTCACTCTTTTTATTTGAAGGAGGGACCATTTTAAAGACTATGAATGCTGTTTACTTGAGTTCTCTGGTACTAATTTTCCCTGGGAGCACAATCTACTTTGCAGATAATGCCTCATTAGTTCTCAAAAAAAAGAAAAGAAAAAAAACTATCCCTTGTGAATCCCTTGTGATCATCTTTGTCCCCAGTGTCCTCTGGGAGAAATGAGATTGAAACCATTTATAAGAACATGAAAAATTCAAAGAATTTCCAAGATGAAAACAGAAAGAACTTATGTCTTTCAATTGGCAGTGAAAAAATATCACCAGGTTCTCTTGAGGAACAGAGTCCATGGTTGACCTTCCCCTTAGAGATTTATGTTTGCAGAATGACTGTCTGCCAGGCGTGCACCTCAAGGGCTTTCTTGAATAGGACTGAGCTCATTTCTAGAACAAACTAAATTCATTGGTTTCTATCTTGTGCATGTCATTAGAGTTGGAGAATGAGGCAGGATTTTTATTTGCTTAGTGAAATGTTATTAAATCCATATTGTATATGATGTCAAAGGACCTTACAGGACAGACAGTGAAAGTGAGAACTGCAGTCGCAGGAGCAGTATTTTGTGTTTATTGTCCCCATCATTTTCAAATGAATTAAAATATTATATAATCTTCAAGATTAAGGGGAGAAACTGTGAGATCATGCTTGGAAGCGACTGGTCGTGGGTCCAAGTTCACCCCAAAGGGAGGCTGTCTCACTCTGGTGTGGACACAAGGGCTGCATCTCCATCCCGCCGCCCAGGCTAGGAACTTCTCACACGGAGCCAAAATCTATCTCTCTGACTTTCATCCATTTGTCCTAAGTTCCACCACTATACAACTTAAAAAACTTACAGCTTTTCAATGACTTAAAATGAGAGGCTTTACCCTTTGTCGGTGTTTTCTTTTTACCGAAGGATTTGAAGGGAAACCACACGGTCTTGCTCTCCGTGCATCGGCTGGGCGCTCTGGTGTGTGTTTGCTGGAGCTGAAAGTCTGCTTCATCCTGTGGACGAGCGTCTAACTTTGCTGCAGTTGACAGGTGCAGGCCGTCGGAACCAAGCCCACGGGACAGGCGCAGGCAGCAGAGGGAGAAGTGTCATCCTCGGACGCCGGATGCCACGGGCTTGCTCTTTCCTCCCAGGACTTGCTTTCTTAGCGGAATGCACGTAATTTTAGCTCTCAGGAGCCCCCCGGGGCTGTCAGTGGATTGGCCCTGCGGGGTACAGACCCAGAACACTCTACGCTCCCTCTGATGTTTGAAGTCCATTCGATGTTGAGCTTCACCTCCCTTCTTAGAGGAGAGCAACTGGAGGTGACACTGACCCAGCCAGTGATGCTGTGGACAGCTTGGACTGATCAGTAACTCAGTGTCCTGGGCCCGACTTGCCTGTTAGGTTTCTAGTTTCTGAAAACAAAAATGGAGACAAATACAAACCTATCCTTTATAAAAGCCTGGCAGAGCAGCTGGGATCAGAACGCAAGGTCAGTGCGTTCACCTGCCACCGAGCACCAGCCTCTGAGCTGCCCTGCTTTGTCCCCTTCCAGCTCAGCTGTGGCCTAGAGACAGCTGTGCAGAGGAAATCTACTTTCTAGAAAGAGAACAGAAGTAAAATTCCAAGCAGAGCCTGAGCCCTTAACACTGAGGGAGAAGCTAGCAGAGGAAGGTGTCTCTAGAACAAGAGAGACTTTACTGAGTGATAGATTAGGAACCAATGCACACAGCACACTGCTGTAGCTGCACATTTTGATGAATCACAAAATCAAACATTCCTATGATGCTAGGAAGTCCCTCTCTGTCCCATACTGGTCAGTCTTGATGTCCCCAGTCACAGGAGCCAGGTGAAAAACAACTTAGATTAAATTTGTCTTTTAGATTAGATTTTGTTTGATTGGATTTGGAGCACACTTGTCTTTTCTAGAGTTCTATATAAATGGCATCACGAAGTTTGCCTGGCTTTTTCCAGCCAGAATGATGATTTAAGAGTTGTCCATGTTGATGCATAGATAAATAGGCCATTTCGTAGTGTCTCACGGTATTCACTTCAGGGATATCTGAAAATTTGTCTATCCATCATCTGATGGGTGTTTGAGCTTTGAAATGTTTGCTACTAATGGCATGAAGATGAATTATAAATCTTTGTGTGGATATGTTTTTATTTCTCTTGGGTAAATATCTGGGAATGAAACTAATGAGTATTGTGGTAGGTGTTATAAACTTTATTTTAAAAACTGTCAAATGGTGTCTCAATGTGATTGTAATATTCTTTTATGCTTGTTTTATTTTGTATTACTTTTATGCATAACAAGTCTTTGGTTATCTATGTATATCTATAGTTAGATATAGATATAAGTAGGTATAAAGATAGAGATAAAAATGACACGTGGACTACATATGTAAAAGATATATATGACACATATGTAAGCATATACAGGCATACACAGAGGAACATATATGCATATATTAAACTTTAAAGCAGAGTATGACCTATCTTTCCATTTTCCATTTGTATTTTGAAGAACAGAAATTTAAACTTGTTAAGTTCTATCTGAAATATTTTTGTCTATCCCCAAATTGCAAACATTACCTCTTTTTCTGTCTAGTAGAAGAGAGTGTGTAGGCTTCCGACTTGTTTGGGGATGATTTTTCTATGTGATGTTGTAACGAGCTCTTTCCTATGCTATAGTCTGGGTCCTCGTTTGGGGTTGCAAAGTTTGAAGCTGACAAAATAGCAAGCAGCACGCAGTGAGGAGTGACTGAAGGTATGTTTAATAGAAAACATAAAAGGAAGAGCCCCTGCTTGTCAGGGAAGGGTTCCCTAAGGTGGACACCATAGGTAACGAGGTCCACTGGCCTTTTATGCAGTTTTTGGGTCAGTGACCATGTTGGAAGGCAGGGATGCTCCCGGTTTCTGGTAGGCCTTTGATATCTAGAAAGAAAGCTGCTTCATTTGTATTTCTCCTCCTCTGTGGCTTTTCCCATGTGTTGAGGACCTGTTCTTTGTCCCTGCTTTCATTACACCATGAGAGCCAGCTCACTTCAGTCAGCTGTTGGGGCTTTCTGGTGTGTCCACTCACTTAGGCCCTGACACTCAGTTAACTTCAGGTAATCTATTTAGGACCTGTGCGCTATCTGCCCAACTTCTCTCTGCTCCCTGTAGTGTAAAATAAGAATTTAAGTGCACTTTTACAAATGTGGACATTCATTTGTTCCAGAACCCTGTGTTGAGAAGATCACCCTTCCTGTACTGAATCACCTTGGCCTAGTTGCTGACTTTCAGTTGAGTGCGCGCGTGTGTGTGTGTTGTATCTAGACTCTATTCTGCTTCACTGGCTATCTTTATACTGCAATAATCTTGTGATTTTTATGTTTTCAAATGAAGCAATGTTTATTCTGGATTTCAAGTTCTTTGCATTTCCATATGAATTCTAGAATCAACTTTAAATTTGTTCAAACACACTTGCTAAAATTTTGTTTGAGATTTTGCTGAAAATAGATTAATTTGAGTAGAATTGAGAGAATGCTTTGAGCATTCAGTCTCCTGATCCGTGTCCATCAGCAATAGTTTATAGCTTTACTTGTTGTATGTTTTGTCATATTTTGTTAGTTATCCCTAGGTTTAGCTCCATCTTTAGGTTCTTGTTTCTATCACAAATGGGAATTTAAAAACATTTTATTTGAAAGTTGCTTGTTTAAATTATTTCCAAAAGATGCTGCATTTTTGTCTTTTTAAATTATACCAATGGGATTGGAAGTGATATTGTCTTGTCCGGGGTGTGCACTCCACTGCCGTTTCACAGCCAGCTGGGGCGGCAAACTTAGCACCAGTGACCAAGGGGCCAAGTTTAAAAGGGAAAACACTTCATTTTCTTTGTAAGAAAGAAGCGGAGGACAGAGAGTTGCCTAACGAGGCGGGGGTAGGGGCTTTGGAAAGTTGAGTACCTGTGGGTATTTGTTCCCACCTTTTTATGATGTTTGGGGAACACTCCCTCCCAGGTCAGTATCTGGAACTTGTCACAACCTGATTGGCTCTGTGGATGTCATAGATGGTTCTCAGGGCCCCAAGATACTGACCATGTGCACTGCCTAAGTGGGCCCACTTGTCCATATCAGAGCCTTGTCCCTGGAAGTTATGGGTTGATTAGGAGGGGCCTTACATACAAGGTTGAGTTGGTGAGAGGACATATATATATTAGTGCTGAATATTATGACCTAGGGTGGCGAAAACACACATGTGTATATGTTTTTATATACTAAATAGGAGCCGTAAGTGGCCACTCCTTGTCTCTCCTGCATTTTACTGAAGGTAATTAAGACCTGGTAACTTTCCACTTCTTTAAATACTGAAGACTCTTTCAAATACCTAGTCGGATGCCCTCCACAATCCAAAGACTTCCAGTGTTTTATTTTATTTTATTTTATTTTATTTTATTTTAAAGAGGGAAAAACAAAACAAAACAAAAAATACATAACAAGGTTGTTATTTTGCATAGTTATCTTCAAAAGAGTTACTCAGATTACCAGATATAGGCATGCAAAATTGATCTAACCCTATGAATGCTAACTTTTCCCCCCAAGAACTAATAGAACTGGTAGCACAATCATCTTAGCTATTTTAAGTGTATATATACAAATTTGTATCATTTTTCCTTTCCTGTCCTTCTTTTCTCCTTTTCCCTATCCAAGTTATTTTTCTCCTTTGAGCAGATTCTTACCCTCTCACAATATTTTTTGAAGATTTTGTATCTTATTTACTCTTTCAGTTTCTTACACTAGGGAGACAATACAGTATTTACACATGTGAGTTTCATTTATTTCACTTATGAGTATGCAGACTGCCAGTGTTTTCTTTTCCTAGAATGTCCCCTTCTCTGCTCCAGAAAAAACATAGGTATTATTCAAATGTAATTCAAATGCTTCTCTCTGGAGACCACTCTTCCTTTATGAAGCAAATCTGTTTGTGACTTTTCCTAAGCATTCTATGTACTCCATGCAGCAGTAAACTTATAATACTTGTGTTATTTTTATGCTGCTATCCATACAAGTTTTTCTTAAGTGGAGGAATATATATGTAATATATATAATGTGATCTATCTATCTATCTATCTCTATCTATATAAATGCAGAATCATTCTTAAAAGAATCTGTCCCTTCCAAAGGACCTTAAATATTTACCAGCGTGTTCATCTCTCATCTTGTGCTATGGTGGATCTTAGAGCTGATTCATGCACATTAGCTGACACATTTACATTTGAAATATAATTAGTTCAGTCACCGAGACTAAGCAACCTGTCCCCATGCAGGCACATTAATCACTCCTGTGTTGCAGAAAGCAGGTCAAGTGTGACCCTTGCGCACATCGGAGCTCAGTGTCCTTGAAGAACAGGTCCGTGCTCCGTTCTTGTGTCAGCACAGAGCCTCAGGCTTGCCTTGCTCCTCAGGCTGCACTTTGGACTCACCAAGATGCTTCCCTGATGAGTGCTTGGTATCTAAGGCACAGAGAATGATTAGACAAGGTCTCTGTCCTTTAGCAGTAACAGTGAGGTTTACAAAGTAGCACGTAATGCACACACGGGGTGGGTGTGGTGTTTTAGATTAGAGAACAATAGATTCCGTCTACACTTGCCCTATGACATTAACTATCTTACCCGATCTTGGTAAGAACCCCTTGAGGGTGTTGTGTCTGTTACGGTCTGGTCATACTGAGGAGGGAATAACAGGTGTCCCATGAAGTGTGTTTATTTCTTTCCCACGTGAAAGAAGGCAGGAAATACCTGCCCAAGGACACAGTTATTCAGGAGGCAAAGCCCCTTGACTTTCTTCCATGCGGTGGCTAGATTATGACCTCAAGTCAGCAGGACTCATAACAAATGTTTGAGCTTAGAGAAGAAAAAAGAAGAAAAAAACCACCCTCTCTTTTCAGGAGACATGCGGACATGTCATGCAGTATTTCCATTTTGACTGGAAATTAGAAGTCTGTGCAAGGTAGGCATGTCACAGGCTGCAGGCAAAGAGCTCACTCGGGCTGGGGGAGTACTGTGGTGATGCGCACCTAGAAAACCCGGACCCTCCTCAGCTGGACCGGTTCCTGACAGCGAGACAGTCAAGGCACATACTTCTGTGCAGGTTTGCCTTCTCCGTGGAAGGGAAGGGTTGTCTTCCACATGAGAAGTGCTTTTCAATGATTGAGTGAGAGAATATACATGAGAACAATAGTAAACCATTCCTGACACTAATTATAGGTGGGTCTGAAATTTTGACCACGTGACCTATACAAGACACAGAATGAAAGGCACAGTGGTGGTGAACACTTTCACAGGTCAGCTGGCAGAACATTTCCCAAGAGTGCACAGCTGCACAGCTGTGTCTTTGCACTGACACGGTGTTTGTTTCCACGCTACTCGCTAGATTTCCTCCATGTTGCTCTGCTTCTCAGGACAAACCATAGCGGGCATCTTTCCTAGAATCAGAGAACCAGAGCTGGCTTGGTCCTGCTTTGTGCTTACGGAGAACAAGGTTGTGACCAAACAATTCGAGAAGCTTGCCGGGTCCTGTTCCCTCGGCCCCTTGGTGGGACGAGAAGACCAAGGCCAAGAGCCGAGGTGGCTGCCGAAGTGTCCCAGTTGCTCCGGTCCTGAGTGGGGTTTGCATCTCACACCGGAAAGTGCTCGTTAGAGAGCGGACAGGGAATTTAAGGAGTTAAATTTGGGAATTAATTTTATCTAATAAAACATAACTACTCCTTGGATTCAATCAGCTATTTCTTCAAGGTTACTTTCTGTTTTTTTTTTTTTTTCTGATTTAGTAAACATTTCTGAGAAAGTAGGTTAGTTCCACTCATTCAATGGTGGGGGTGTGACCGTGTGGTTAGAGTTTATCCCACAAAGGTTCCTGTGCTGGGAGCCTGGATCCCAGGGTCAGGGGTCGAGTGGCGCTGAGGCCTAGGGGGAGGTAGTTAGGTCACGCGTGTGCCCTCCTGGAAACTCACTGATACCCCTGTGGAAGAAGGTCGGGTCTCCTAAGACCAGTGCTGAGGGTGGGCTGCGGCAGTGCGCGCTTAGCTCTCTGGCTCGCTGGCTTCCTTCTCTCCGCACGCGCTTATGTCCCGCTGTTCTTTGCCACTGCCTGACACAGCCACACCCTTGCCGACGCTGACCATGTGGTTTGAATTTCCCAACCTCTAGAGTCTTGGTCCAAATAAACCTCTGTTCTTTTTGCATTACTCGGTGTCAAATACTCTAGTACAGCAACATCAGTAGAGGAAGATGGAGAGTATCTGAGGTACACAAAGGAGAAACAAGTCATTCCTGGGACGATGGTGTGTCATGGTCCTGGGTGCTGCTTGCTGGCTCTGCCTGTCCAGGTAAGTTATTGGGGGTTTCTGAGCTCTGGGTTTCTCACGTGTAAAAAGGGATCAATAACAGCCCCCACCAAGCTCTTGTGAGAGTTCAGAAGCATCCGTGGCGTGCCGCCACAGGGAGACCCGGTCAGTCCATGACTGATGTTTGCTGTTATTCAGTCCAGGTCAGTGTTGCTTCAAGGCACCACGGACTCCTGACGGAAATTGAATGTGTTTTCTACTTCATGACAGTGTCTTCCCGGCCCTCACGCTGGCCCAGGGCAATGTCACCCCGCCATTCCTCTCTGCCTGATTGAGGGTAGGGAGCAGGGGTCTGGCTTCTGCCTGGCTCACGCATGCTGAGCCTGTGAGAGCTCCTAGACGGGGGAAAGGGGACAGGGAAAAAGCTCCCTCAGCTTACGAATGGGAAGGCTGAGGCCAGAGAGGGAAGAACTTGCTAAGACGTCAAAGTTTTTCCTTTTCTCCTAGAATTTGTTTCTATAAAAACCTCTGTGGTTGCGGCAAAGCACAGGGTTTTATGGATCTGTTTGTTGTGTCCTGTCTGGTCGCATACGTGAGGGGCAACATTTAGCAGGGAAGGAAAGCAAAGCCCATTTACAGCTGTCTGCAGCAGCCAGCATGGCGAGAGTTTGGGACACACTTAATAGCAGCTTTATAACCCTGCTTGGTGAAGGCTGTCTTCGCCTGCGTGTCACTGATTAAATATATTACTGAGCCTCATGAACCATAAAATGGGTCAGTAAACATTGTAGTACACTGGAAGAGATAAAGCACTGCTCGAATGCTTTGCATGAAATATCTTTGGTCTTATCAGCATTTTTATCTTGATTCTTAAAATTCTCTGCAGTTTTTCAAACAAAGAATTATTCCTTGAAAGTATTGTAATTTACCAGTCAGAAAACTAACTGGCCTCCTGTGGGAGAGAGAGCAGAGCTCTCAGTCAACAACAAGAGAGGTTCTGTTGGAAAAATTGTTATACTGTAGTCCAGAATGAGACTTTAGAGAGCTCTAATACACTCTGAATTTAAATGAGGCCCAAAGAAAGGGAGAAGCAGCTCTCTCGGTTATGTAATCAGGGCGTGACAGAGTAGGACCAAGTATTCTAATTGGCCAGGCAACATATGCACCTTATGTGCAGTTTGTGTTAGCTCTTCAGCATCATGAGTAGAGGATGAACATAAAACATTGTCCAGCAATTTAAATTCAGATGAATGAGTCAATAAGCAAGAAGTAAAAAGCACATAAAGAAAAGAAATCTGACTGCTGAATACGTGTCAAGAAAACAGCCCAGTGTTTGGCTCCTAACAACCGTGTCTGTGTGGTCCTGTGACACTGGGCTGCACACTTAGTACCTGTGTGAGTCCTGCATGGATCAACTAGGAAACTCTGCGACGTGCCCGCCACTTCAGTCTCTGGGTAATGACCGTCTTCTGGACTACTCAGACAGGTTAGAGTGAGGATGCTGGCTGACTGCCTTTCTGCGGTGGGGCTCCTGTTCATGGGCTTGGGCCCGAGACCTATTCTACCCTTGCTAGCTGAGAGTCTGAACCCTCAGGCTCAGAGCTACTGTCCCTCAGTGCTATCCCTGGAAAGTGTGCAGCAGTGCTGCTGTGAGCTGACTCTGTGGTTTGCGTAGGCCTCTGTGGGCTTTATGAATATGGGCAGTTTCTCCTCTCTGAAATGAAGCCCGCACAGGCGCAGCGATGCCGTCAGGTTGAGATGGTGCTGGGGTACGGACAACAGTACGGAGTTTCCTCAGAGGACTGAGACTTCGAGTTATCACGTGCTCCTATGGCACCGTATCTGAAGGAAATGACGGTGGCACACAAAAAGAGATGCCTATGCACCCACATTACTGTGGTGCTCTTCTCAGGAGCCAAGCCTTGGACGCCAGCAGACGAGCAGGGGAGGAAACGGCGGTGAGGCACATAGTGGGTGTCACTCAGCCAGACGGAAGAGAGAACCAGGGCCCGTGCTGTGAAACAGAGGGCGCGGGATGACATTCTGTGACGGACGGCACGAAGTCACACATAGAAAGGCGAGGGCCACGCTTTCTCTCACAATGGAACATCATAGAAAAGCAAGGTGTGATGGCACGTGACCGTGATCCCAGTACTCTGGAAGATGAGGCAAGAGGATCGCAAATTCAAAGCCAGCCGCAGCATTTCTAGCAACTTAGCAACCCCTGGTGTTTCTAACAAAAACACCCTTTGAGGTGTAGCTCAGCATGGAGGCCTTGGGTTCAAATCCTGGGCTGACCACCATCACCCACAGTAGCAACACAAACACAAGAAACAGACCCTGAAAATAGAAGAGGCAGCACCAGGGAGCAGGAAGGGGACAGGGTGGGGTGGGGTGAGGGAGGCGAGAGGGGCTGTGGGGAGGGTGGGCGCGGCCAGCACGGGCATCTGCCGGTATGAAGGGCAGAAAGGAGTCCAGGGCTGTTGACCGTGCCGGGGGCAGAGGCTGCTTCTAGGCAAGGACCTCGGTGGAGACTGCTAGCAGGAGGGCAGGTCCGGGCGCTGCTGCCCAGTCAGGCTCAGCTGTGGGCCTCCATCTTTCTCTGCATCTTTTAGGAAAAAATGAAACAAGCTTCATAACAAAATAATAGGAGACAATAGTTAGTACACTGTGTATTGTTATATTCCAAGTAGGTACTCAGAGTACGGGACATAAAGAAGAAGATTTTCTCTTACAAAGAAAAAACGAACAGGTAATAGCACGAAACTTTCTTTTTAATGAACTAAGAGAAACAAGTAGCATAAATGAAACAAATTAGCATGTATGAAAATATTTTTGAAACAATGGAGTAATTTGGGGAATTATTTGAACTTCTCCCTACTTCCTACGCATATCTCTTATTTCTCTCTCTCTCTCTCTCTCTCTCTCTCTCTGTATTGCTCAGAAACCTAACAATAGCAATTCCACGTGACTTAGTCATCCCCCTTCTAGGTATCTTCCCAAGAGTTAAAATCAGCGTGCTCTATAGAAGCACCATTTATGACAGTTACACCTTTGAAACAGTGTATGTGTTCATCAAAAGATGAATGGGTGAGGATCACGTAGTGTTCATACAGAACGGACTCTGCCGTAAAGAGATACAGATGAGGCACTTGTGGGTAAATGCGTGCAGTGGAGAACACAGTGTTAGGTGGAACGAGCCAGACACACCAGCTCAGAGACCACTTGGGTTCTTTCACATGGGCCTCTGCCTCAGTACCTCACACTCAGCTCGGTGCTGCATCCAGGGCTGGCACGAAGTGTCCGAAGATAGCCATCGTGGAAGGAGTGCGGGGTTGCGTGTTGGTGTGCGTCGGTCCTCTCTGTTCAACAGTAAGAGAGTAGAGATAATACTAGCAAAAATAACACACAGGGTAATACAGATAATCACTCATTAAACTACTAGGATTTTCAGATACTTAGAGGCATGATCACGTTTAAACCTGACACAGTTTCTGAAGAAGGTGTTAGTCACCCATTTCACAGAAGTAGATATGAAAACAGTGAATCAAATTGTTACTGAGAAGAAGATAATATATTTAAAGCATTCCTCTCTGACCCTCAAGTCAATATAGTATGTATAATATATCTTCACACCTTTCTTTATGATTTACAAAGTAGACTCATTTCTACTAACTCATTTGATTTCTATAACCTAGTTTTTCTCATGATCCTTTTCAATATATTGGGAAACTGCCTAAACTGTTATTCTAGGCAGTGACAGAGCTGAGATTTCAATTCAGCTTTCTCTGGCATTAGAAAGCAAGTGGACAGATTTTGATGTCCTCGATGACCTGCCGTTTCACGAATCCCAGCTTTGTGCCAGGATCCCAGCCACTGGTCCTTAGTGACTCCCGAGGGAGGCAGAGCCAGGGAGAGGAGGAAAACAGACATGAACAGCACACGGTGACTGGCTTAGATCTGGCAGAAGTGCACGTGCAAAGAAGTGTGTGAATCACGCGTGACAGTATTTATAAGTAGCTGGGCCTGAGCCCCTGGCAAACCCTGAGGCCAGCAGCTCCTGTCTCATTGCCCAGCTCAGCATACACCTTGGGTTCCACCCCAGTGTGGCCCTTGGGTTGGAAGCGTCTGTCTGAGGGAACAGAAGCTCTCCCAGGGGGCTCACTGAGTGCACCATGGCCTCAGGCGTTAGATTTTAGTGGGATGGGAGCAGGAGCAGAGGCAGAAAGCTACAAAGCAGGAAACTCCTTTCCCTCCATTTGTTCTGCCAGAATCTCTTTTTGCCTGTTGCTAAACTACAGTTCCTACAGTTTTGGATTCTAGACTTTTGCCTGCTTTTCTTCTCTAAATTAGCCCTAGTGCTGAGTCGTCAGACTCCCAGAATTCATTTTTGCATGCCAGTCTGTCAAATTCTTGAAGAAACTTTCTAAATTCCAGAAATCTCAGTGCAAACTCTGCTTTGGTCATTGACCTTTTCATTTATATGAGGTTCACAGTTCTCGTTGGATTTTTAATAAGTAACAAAAGATCTACCCGTCTATCCAGTGATTCAGTTCCAACATAAAAATATAAAACTGAGTACCTTCCATGTGCTTGATTTTGTCCAAATACGACTGGTACGGTAAGTACTGGTGGAAGAAAACAAAGGCGCTTTCTAGGAAGACGAGCTGGGTATGGGATTAACCTTGATGTCCCCATCAGTACTGGCGCAGCAATGGGGATTAACTGTCTGATTTGCATGGGTGAGTGCAGTGCTTCAGTTTGCACAGCCTCTCAGCATCGGCCGAGTGTCGGCGTGATGCCAAGTGCAAACAGAATTACTGGGGGCCAGGTTCTGCTGTAATTGAGCTCTGCTAAACTAGACATGTGGAAAATGAATTTCTGAACAGGACATTAAGCCAGTGTGTGCTGTTCAGTGAGCATTAATGAGGAAGCAGATGAATTCCGGGATGGAGTCAGGGCATCTAAACTTCCGGCTTGTACTTGCAACCAACCCACATTGAGAGCTGCGTCTCAGTTACTCCAGAGTAGGATGAGACAAAGGAAGCTCCTACACATGCGATCTACAAGTTTGTGGTGCAGTGGTTATGTGCAAAGAAAGACCAGCAGACTGTGTGTCAAGCCCTTGTCCTCTTCGCCTCTCAGAGTCCACTTCCTTATCCTGTCCCAAGCTTTATCGCAGCAGAATCTGCTTGGTGAAACCTGCCCCTATCCCCTGATGGTAACAGCTCCTCTTGCCCTCTAGTTTCCACTGAGTGCAGCTGGTGCCATGTGACACTTTGCCTTTTATGTTATGATCATTTGTGCTGGTAGCGCAGCAGTAACCAAGCTTACTCTAATCCTCAATAGCAGGGTGAGCATTTGATTCATTTCTGGATCTCTTATTGTCTGCTAACGCAAACAGAGCATAGTAGAAGTTCCTTGTTTTATGTTATGATGAGTAAGTGGCTCAGTGTCTGTCTAGCTGAATGAATAAATGAGTGAATATGTACATAAACAAATAAACGAGAATGACTGCACAGTTTCTGTAAACCTAATACCCATCAGTATAATCCCCTTACTCTGTGCAAAGCATTATGCATGACACTTGATACATCCAAGCTCAGTGACTCTCACAATCAGCTCAGCCAAATGTTATCAGTCCACTTGAAAAGGTAGAGACTGAGACTTAGAGAACTGATAAATTTACCTAAAGCTCTGGATTCCCAGTGTGGCGGCCACAGAGAGCAGTTCTTAACCACTCCCTTCAGGGTGAGGGAGGAAGGGTTCAGAGGGATCACTGCAGGTCAGCCTTGGAGATCAAGCAGCTGAGTCCTCTTTCAGTGCTGTTCATCTGTGTTTTCTTCTCTTTTGGAGTCTTAGAAAACATGACAGTCTCGTTTTTGAACAATGTTCAGGCTACATGTGGTTATTGCTTCTCAAATAAGACCAGAGAAAAGTAAGGCTAAATGGCCAGGATTGCCTTAGCCAGTGTGGACTCTTCACTTCGGATGCCTTTTAGAGTGAACATCCTATGTGACCTTGCATAGTCTCAGTACTACTTTGAAGAGGACTAGATATTTTCTCATTATAATGAGATACGGAGCTAATAAATTTGTAGTGGGGAAACCTATATGAATTCAACTTTAAGGCTGGGTTGGAGTTGACTAGATTTCTTCCATAGTCTCTGGGTTGTGGGATGATGTGATATTTTTGGTGGTGGCAGTTGTTTTGGATGCTGACTGTAAAAGTAAACACCAGAGATGAGAACAGTAAGTTAAGAGAACCTAGGAGTCAATACTGGTCTCAATCATACTTTGCAGTTAAGATAAAGGTGCAGGAGTGAGGATAAGCTCAGTGGTACAGCACCTGGGTTCAATGCCCAGTAACGGAAAATGAAACTAAACCTTTTCAAACCAAAAAGACCACCACCAATTAAAAAATTATTAGGAAATTCTCCAAACTCTATAATAAGAAAATGAACAAATCAGTTTAAAAATGAGCGAAAGACTGAATGGTTAGTACACTCTTGAAGGAGAAGAATAAACTGAGAAGACTGATACTGACTGATAACATGACTTTTAGCTAAATCATTGTAATAGGTATTGATGAGAGGATAGAGAAATTATGAAATTAAAGAGAGAACCTAGAAATAGACTCTTATGGGTAGGGTCAACTGATCTTTAGCAAAAGATACAAGGAAATACAATGGACAAAAGATAATCTTCTCAAGTTGTACTAGAACAACTACAGATTCACACATAGAAAAGGAGACAGAGGCCTTGGAAAGACTTCACAAAGACAAACTTCAAATGAGTAATAGACATACAGTAAACACAAAACTATGAATTCCTAAGAGACAACACAGAAGAAAATCAACTTGATCGCGAGTGTAGCAATGACTTTTTAGGCACGACACTAAAGGTATGATCCAAGAGAGGCTGTAGGCTCAAGAAAACATAACCAATAAGGTAGACTTTAAATTTTTTCATGGCTCTCCATACTTGCTCACATTTAGTGGTATTAGTTTTTCTGGGTTTTGATCATTTCAACAGGTACATAGTAGGATCTCACTAACTTGTATTTTATGATATAAATATATTGTCATTCTATTATTCATATTAGAAGCTATTTTTCCTGTCTTCAATATTCAATAGATTTATCCATACTAACAAGCCGTGGAAGGTACTTGAAGTCAGCTCCAATCCCCATCTACGAGGCAGGACAGCCAAGATTTCCACCTGATCACAGAGCATGTGTTCTTTCCATTGTAAAATAATGAGAGTCTTTTGTTAGGCTGAAGAATTTCATCATCTTCAGAAATGATACTGGAATGGAAAGAGAAAGTGAAAACTTGCTTAAACAGTAGACGTAAGGTTATGCCCGAGCTGAATTCTTCTGGGGCTTCAGCCCATCCGTGTAACCTCAGGGCTTTCTAAAAAATGATGCAGAAAGAAGTGTCTTCTGCATCAGTGTCTTCTGCATCAGTGTCTTCTGTCTCCAGCTCACTTCTCTACCTAGAGGCAAGTACATGTGATTCTTCAGTCATTGGCCTAGTGGTACTGTCACAAATGCTGCCTCTCATGTAGAATCGGTGACTTTCTTCTTTTAGGGGTCCTAAGGTATCTTTCTGTTTCCAGGAGGAACCCTGGGTCCCTGGCTAATCACTGCCTCACAGGCTGCACAAGGTGCTGTCTATAAGGCAGGCTGTCTCTTGGGTCCCTCAACTCAGACCTCAGAGGTGCTGTGATGTCCAGACAAGTTCTTGTCAGTTTCCTCTTTCTGTCTCGGGTCGGAGTCTACCCTCTGTGCTCACCAGCCAGAGTCTTGTGATTTGTGAATAGATGTCCCCGAACAATGGACAGTAACAACTCAACTCTAGAGCACCTGCCCCAAGTCCAGATTTCCTTCTGCTGTTTTCAGTCTGCTTGAGTGAAGGCCAGAGGGAAATCATATGCATTCTGAAAGAGTTTTGTCCTAAAATATTTAAACTGCGGTGGGAGGTGGGAGCAAAGAGCTGAGAGGCAGGACCAAACAGCGTGTTTACTTTGAGGTCACCTCCTCCTTCCCCTGTGACAGCTTCCTTTCCCAGTGGCATGAAAAGGAGTCCCAATCAGTAACTTGTGCATCATCAATGCCCGCCCTAAGCGCCACCCCTGGGCGAAGGTTTTGGGTGTACCCTATGCCACATGTTCCCATCAGAGGTGGCTAGACTGTCTATGGTTAGTCTCCTCTCCATGCCCTTGGAATAAAGGCCAGTTTTTATCTCATATTTTTCTGTTATCGTGGTGAAAAACCTATCACATTCCCCTTCCATACTCCTGCTGCCATCTGCACTCTAGGCTGCTCGAGCTGGACTGGCATCTGTGACAGGCTCCTCCTCATTCCCCTCCTGTTCCACTTTGCACCAGCCGTGGCTGAGAGTTATGAATGTCTAACACAAAACACACCGTGAAACCCAGTTCTTATTATCACTTCTCTTGTTCAGATATACAGAGAAACAGCTGTGGCTTAGCTATTCTGACCAAAAGGTGGTCAGTATTATGAATATTTCCCTATGAATATTTCCACTGTGGGAAGCCTGACAATCCTATAAGCTCAGCTGTGCTCTAGTTTAATGACTACATAAACATATTTGCTCCCACAGAGTTGCTTAGACCAGTGCAACTTCAAGAGCACCTCAGTGCTACTGCCAAATCAGTTGAGGGTGACACCATGGCTGCCGGCCATTGTTATGAAATATAACAAACATCTCTCATTTCTGTTTGTTCCCTTAATCCAATTAGGCTTCACCAGAACATGCTTCTATTCTTATCCTAGTGTATTTTACAGTCATAATGATAGGCTCTGTGTGATCCCGAAGCTTAACGGGGTTCAGCACCCTGACCTGTGGAAATCACCAGGTTCAGCGGAAACAGTACTGAACTCTCTCGAGTTCGGGTGGCCCCAGCCATAAGGTTGGCTGAGTCCTCGTCTTTCTCTCCACCTCTTTCCACATTATCTTTGGCAAATTGATGTGCATATAATCTATTGAATTAAAGCTAACTTTAGTTCCGAAGCCATTAGGAAATAAGATCCTGCAGTAATTTTAAGTAATTTCGTTTCAGCTGATTAAGATAGTTAGATGCACTGCATTACATTTTATACTTGAAAACACTGTCACAATCAAAAGCACAGAGCACTGTGCCCTATGAGCTAACACACTGTTAGTGGCAGCTATTTAAAACTTTTGATAACTCAGTGAAAAGTTATTTTGTGAGAGATGAGATAATTCCTTGGTCATATGAGGGAGATATTTAGGGCCCTACACTCCTGTGAGATGGATTCTTTCAAAAAACTGTTTATAAATTTGTGTTTTTATACTTTGCTCTTAACGTAGACATTGACTTCTTTCTGAGATTGTTCTTTTTTCCATTTTGCCAATTAATCTTTTATTTTTTATTACACACATCTGTATTTTACAGAAAAAAGAACTCCTTAATGTTAAACTGTAATTAATTACATTTGATTTTTTCAATGTCAAAACCTATATTTTTATACAATTATAACCAGTAAACATAATTTATATTCTAATTACCATTTTGGTTCTAAGTATTTTTGCATACAATTTTACATGTAACATCATTTAAAGGCTATGTGACAGTTTACCATAGAAACAGCATTACACCAAGTTTTATTTAATTATTCCTATTCCCTACAATTTAAGATTTAGTCATATACACATAGTTAGTTACCAGCCAATTTCATGTGACAAATAGTGAAGAGGACCTCAAGAAAAGGTCTTAATGTCTTATACATACATGATACGCCCAGAGGTGGAATGTCAGGCACTTCACATGTTGGTTCTAGCACTGTGTCTCAGGCCAGTATGGTAGAAAGAGGACCAGACTGCTACTGCTGTCCTCAGCAGCAGTGGCGACATTTCTTATATATTTACCATAGTCGCATGCTTCACTGGTGCTGAACATGAGCTTTTTCATTTCACCTCAATAATGTTCCTAAGACAGGAACTACGATCCCTGCTTTTTTAGAAGCAGGAAAACATGCCTTGAAAACTTTAAAGAACTTGCTTGGGAGGATGCATTCAAGAAGTTTTGAAATTAAGGCGTGAATAAAGCTGGTGGACAAGCTTGCCGCACACCTGTCTCAGGACTCACTGGATGGAGGAAGGGCCTTGCGCAGGTGCTGGTACATGTTGGGCACCAGCTCCCAGGCCTCTGCCCAGAGACCCGTGACAGCTCTCCTGTGGTCCCCAAACACTGCACAGGAAGCCACATCAGGTGTCCCTGGGCAAAACAGCTCCAGTGAGAGCTCCAATGCCAGCCTTAATTCTGTCTGACAGGGCCATTCTCCCACTCATCCCCTTCGTCCCCAGAGTGCACTGCAATGCACAGGACATTTTGTGACAGGAAGACCTAAGAATAAGTCTCTGTCCTCCAATTTTCTAGCTTCATTATCTTGGGGACAGAGCTCAAACCTCTGAATTTTATTTTTATTGCCTGTGCAGTGGGTATCTTAATACTTCTGGCATACTACAAGAATAAAGAGCTAAAAGTAAAGGAGTGAGGTGGCACCTGCCGAGCGAGTCCTGCTATGCTGGGTGTGCTGCCAGGGTACACCTCCCTTTAAACTTGGCTCTCAAGAAAGGCTTTTGTGTTGCCCTTCATGCTTTGGTACAATCAGATTCCAAGTTAGATTTTCTTTCTCAAAACGATAGCTAAACACCAAGGGTGACCTTTCCTAGGCTCTTTCCTTTCAGAGATTTTATTTAAGATGCTTTCTTGAGGTGAGTTTTGATGTTGAAAAATTCAACGTCAGAACAGGCGACTTTCCTGCTTATTATTCACGGCTTGGGACTTCTCCCCTGTGAGGGGGTCCTATGTGTCAGGGGAAAGGAGAGGGAGGAGTAGAATCTCAAAGTAAATCTTCAAAGACAAAATCCAGCAGATCACAGAAGTTCCTGTTCTCCTGCCTGGTGGTGCCAGGCTCAGGGTTGCCCCTGCAGGGCAGTTCTGGTATTTCTAGACAGCCTCTTCCCCATCAGCCAGTCAGCGGCCTCAGCTCTAGTCAGCCAGCAACATCCAGAATCAGTGACTCAGACTCCACTCCTCACACTGCTCACCGAAAGGCCATTTGCAGCTCATTGCCAACCATCAGGGAGCCATTTCGCCACCGCTCAGGTTGGCTGGGTGGGTCATTTAAGAGTTGAGGTTTTGCTCCACCACAAGACTCATTTTGGGGTCCCAGGGGAGCTGGTCAGAACCCCACACAACTGAAATTCTTCTACTATGTTAGTTCTTTTCCATTTCTTCCACTGCCTCCTCCTGCTCACAGTCTATTCTTTCTCTTCATTCGATCTTTCTTTCTTTGAGAAATAAAAGGTTGGTGTTTTTAAAAATCATTTTTACAGTTTGTTCAGATGTCTGACCTTTGGTGGAATTAAGTAAATTGTACTTATATAATGTAATTTCAAACTGACCTAGTTTTCTAAAGTGCCAAATAAATTCTTTTCTTTAAAAATACTATATTCCTTCAACCTTCATTCTGTGGATATTCACTGGGTGCCTTCCAGTACCGTCCTAGGTGTATAGATGTGTGTGTCACATAGATTCTGCTCCAGAAGTGCTTGGAACCATGTAGGTAGAAGGTAAAACTATTAATAATACAGAACAAAGCAATGTAAGAAGACCAAATGGGAATGTGTCAGGGGCCTAGCCAAGATCCCCAGCCTCCCAAATGAAGATACCATGAAGGCTTAAATAAATGAGACAAGTGGTGAGATCTTTAGAGCTCCTGGAGGATCAAAACCCTCTGCAGAGTTTGAGACTGTGGGCTAAGATAGGGAATGTCCCTGGGTGGCCCATATTTATTTAGTCTTGTTTTTGTTCTTTTATTTTTTTCCCTTTGGAATTCTGTATTGTTGCCACCATTTTTCTGTTTTGTCTGGTTGTTTTTTTTCTCTTTAAATAAAATAAAAAAATAAAAAATCCTGGAAACATTCTCTTTCAAATGGTTTTCCACATTCAAGGTACGGCAAAATATCTTCTAGTTCAAAAAGCTTTTCTGTGTACTCAAGTAGTCCAGTACTTTTGTTTCTGTCTAAGTGATAACCAAGGAGCGGTGGCCAGAGGAGGTCTGGATGAATTTTCTCCCAGACAGACGCTGGTTCCACATGAGCAGGGAGCCGTGTATCTTGTGGGGGCTCAGGAAGTGCTGTGGGGTACAGTGGTCAGAGGAGAGGTCTGCTGGGAACTTTGCCTGACTGAGCATGCTGCTCTGTGGGTGGAGGTGGAAGTGAATGATTCGGGACGGATTGGACCCTGGAAGACCTCAAACAGCCCAGTTCCATGTCTCAGCTTCTTTCTCTTCCCCATCTCTTCCAAAATTTAGGAGGGTCAGGGGGAAGGTTATTCAAAGGCTGTAACCTGCCACACTGCCTGAAATAGTTGTGTCTTTGGGTTCTCTTTACCAACAAAATTTCACAACATGACCACCTGATACCAAGGTTCAGGGTGAAGGTCAGTGATTCCACATGGAGAGACCTGCATCTCTGCAGGAGATGCAAGTACTTTACTTTGCAAGTAAAACTAGGGACCTGGAAACAAAGGCCTGAGCTTTCTCATTGTCAGGGGTGTGTTCTTCTCCTATAAGATCCAGAGGCAGGGTATGATTTTAAGGGCAGCTGATGGAAGAACCAGGGCTTTGGGGTCAGACAGATCTGGAATTGATTCTTGATTTTGTACTTTTTCTAATAGTGTAAGTTCTCAGGTTATTTCAACCCCCTGAACTTTTACCTTTTATAAAATATGTGTAATCATGCCTGTCTCATTGTTCCCAGAGGATTAATTGCAATTAAAAACTATTTATCACTCTGTCTAGTACAAATTAGTCACACAATGGTGTTGCTATGATGATGTATTGTCACACTGTCACTCTGCCTTTTGCCATGTCTCCATGAGGGTGAGTTCTGAAGGAATGTGAGGTCGCATAATAAAGCCAATGTCCACATTTTCCTGCTGAAGAGGAAAGGCCCTGGATCAACATTCTGAGATTATATTTCTGGTTTTAGGCAGAGGTAACCTTCATAATCTTTAGCTTCTCCTGAAAGCTCAGGGAAGCATTTCCACAATGTCAGGTTGGGGTTTAGAAATTCTTAGCTAGAATTACGCCTCACTGCGGGGATATGTGCTGCCCTCATTGTCCAGTGGGACTACTTGAAGCCACATGACAACTGGCCCTAGGCTTCACCACGTGGCCCAACTTGAAAAAGGATGGTTTGTTGCTTCGTTTTTGAAAATCAAACTGGAAACAAGTGTACTCGCTAACTTCTGGCATGGTTATTGTGCTTAAGACCTGAGCTACAGGGATGTGGGTGAATGCTTCAGTAGCAGAACAACTTCTTTCCTGTCAAATCTGTAGCTGTTCCGAGGGTATTTCAGTGTGGCGACCACGGACACGTGGGCTGCGAGGTGCATCAATGCCACATCTCCAATGCCACTGCCACACTTTCCACAGGAAAGAGGGATCTGGACTGACCATAGACAAGAAAATTAGGTAATGCTCTCCTCAGGAGATTACTTTTCCATCCCTCATTTTAAATAAAACTAATCTTTAGCCAGTTATATCATAGGAATTTCCAGGTAGGATGACAGTACTTATGAAACAGAGGAAGGCAATAACCTATTTCTGTGCAGATTAAAGGGTATAAAATCACTGTTGTTTTAGAGATTGAACTAATATTTGTGTGTTAACCTGTGGGTGAGTTCTTTGTCATTTTATTGGATTAGTGAAGTTTCCTTTTCATCCCCCTGCCAAGCCAGACTTATTAAAAAATTACTGTTCACCCAGTGCATGTGAAATGCTAGAGCTAGGAATGCAAATATGTTGTCTAGACAGAATTGGACACATGGTTACTGCTACATATGCAGAGATGAGAGAGTTCCACACAGTCAGCAAACAAAGTCCCTGGGGTCTCCCTCTAATCACTGCCAGCTCCAAAGCTGCCTTTTGGGTTGCAGGGTGATTGACCCATTAAAGGGATGGAAGAAGAGTATGGGAAAGACTCGGGGACAGACAGGGCCTAAGCACTGGCCTGGAGGCAGGCCCTCAGTCCACCCTGGGGAGGATGTAGAAACAAGTGAAGGTGATTCAGGGGAGCGGGGTGCTTGCAGTGGTTCTTCTTGGTTGTGGTCTCCTGGGCTCTGGGTGGCTTGCCTACGCCGTGGGTCTGCCGTCTATGTCTCTCGCACCCTGCAGGAGCGGGCTGCTGCTGGGCTCTTGGACCACCTCTGGGATAGTCTCCTTCAAGCCCCCAACATAGTGCACTCACAGATACACAATCCTGGTTAGAGCACTTTCTTAAATGAACATTTCCAGAGCAATGGAAATCATTTGGAAAATAGAATTGGAAATGGCTTTTTTCCAGCAGGGAAAGGTCTCACCCTTCCAAATCCTCAGTGGGTTTATCATATAGGACACCAGATCTCATGACACTTTTAATTCCCTCTTTGGCCCTGACACCTCTCAGCTCTTCCTCATACTCTGTCCTAATTCCTTCATCAAGAAGTATCTCCACCTTCCAGCAGAGAAGACGTCATAGCGTTTTTCTTGCTGTGGGACCTATGGAAGTCCGCAGGACCTATGGAAGTCCTCCGGCCATGAAGTGATGGCAAGCATCCACCTGCTTGGGTGGGCTGCACGCTTCAGTCCAAAGCCTGTGGTTCTGGTGCCACGCCAGGGAAGCTAACAGGGACTCTAGGTCATCTACAGAGCCACCAGTGAGGTAGGGCTGCTCTCCTGTTGTGCACCCTGTCTTTGGAGAGAAGTCTGCGTGCTCCAGCTGACAACAGGATGATGGTGTTGCGACAAATGATGATGGTGATATACTCATTCTCAGTGAGATTTTGGGCACGAGCTTGGCATTATTTATGCCAAGGAGACCATCACTCTTTCTGAAACTTTTACAATAAAAATGCCATCTTGCTAGGTGATAGCGCCTCTGTCGTTAGCCATGTAGGAGGTGGCACTGGCTTTAGGTACAGTTTGCTGGCCTTAATTTTTCTTTCAAGGAAAGGAATGGGGCAGCAGTTACTTTGGACCCTCACACTTCTGTTTTCGGGGTTTCCATCACTGTATTTGTACATGCTTTTTCTCCTTCCTCCTGGCTGTGGTTAGGTCAGTTGTATAACCCACAGTTCTGAGTTGCACCCTTGCCTTGTTAGAAAAGGTGGGTGAAGGAGGCTGTTAGCAGACACTGTGCTGAAAAGGAGGACACAGCACACTTCAATGTGTAGAGTCCAAACCTTGGGCTTTGTTTTGGAAAAGACTTTATTTGTAAGGAAGAAAAAGCGGAAGACAGAAAGCTGCCCCTGAGAGGGGAGGAGGCTCTGGAAAAATGGATTTTCCCCAAACCTTGTTCTTAGTACCTATTTTAAAAAAAATTAAGTATAACCAGGGATCCTTAGTGAAATGGCTGATTCTAAGGCTGAGGGAATGCAAAATGAGTAAGGAACATTTCATGCTAAAAAGTAATGAAGCATTCAAAAGTAGATGGATACACATCAGAAGAACCAAAAAATGAACTTCCTGATACTTCTGTCCAAATCTGAGACAATTTGAGCATTCAATTAATGATAAAATGGATGATAAACTATTAGAAACAATCTGTGGTTCTATAATGTTAAAAAAAGAATATAAATGTGAGAGAAAGAAAATCTTTTCCTTATTGTAGGACTGTGCAATTATAATAAAATATGAATGAACTTGGATAAAATGATAGAGATAAAAACATTATTTTGCAAATACAACAATTTATTTGAGCAAGATGAAAAATTGGATACAAACTATTGGATAGCTGTTGGATGAAGAACAGGTAACAAAGTAATCACAAGGCATCTTAAAATTAATATTAATTATAAATAAGCAGTAGTAAAGTCAGGGTGGAGAAACTACCGTAACCAAGTGACCAAAGCTGTTTGCACCAATAATGGAAGAACTCATGTCATACTCCTCCTGTTGTGATGACTGCAGAAGGACACAGAATGAGGTGTTGTTTTCCTGAGAAAAATGCATATCCTGAGAAAATATCAAACAGATATCAGCTGAGTGACTTTCCAGGAGGTAAAAGGCAGTTATGTCTTTCTTTTTGATTATTACTATAAATGTCAAGATTGTGACAGAATGGTTGGGGACAGTTCCAGGTGAGAGAAAACTATTTAGGTAATAGAGGTCACAACTGAATGTTCTGTGTGACTTGAATCAGATCCTGACCTGGGGAAAATATTCATGGTGTATTTTATTGGGACATTTGTTATAAATTGAATGTAGACTGTATTTCCTGATTTTTTTTTTTTTTTTTTGCTGTACTGTGGTTTAATTACAAACTGTCCTGGTTCACAGGAAGTATATTTTGAAGTATTTAGTGATAATATTACAGGATACTTGTAGCCGACTCTTCAATATGTGCATACACACACATGCATGCATGGGTAGGTAATTCACAGAGCATGACAGGATGTTAAAATGTGAATTTGTGCAAGGGCGCATGATAATTGTTTATACTATTCCTATAAATTTCCAATATGTTTTATTTTTGCACCTTTCCTATATTTTTTAAATGCATGAGACAAAAATAATGAGGTGTCCAATTCATATTCTTTCTCATTCTTTTTTTTAATAGAATAACACCTTGAAAAACAAAACAGAGTAAAGCCAATCAAAACAAAGCAGTGAAAGTGGTACAGAACCTTTAATAGGAAATCAACAATGGTTACCACAATATATCTTGTTATCTTTACAATTGTTCATTCCATCAGACACAGTAAAATTAAGTAAAATAAACAGAATAAAACCAGTTAAAACAAGATATTGAATAAAACAAAACAATATATCAGAACAACACAAAAAGTAGAACACTGAGTTTCAAAAACAAGACAGAAGGAAATCCTCCATATTTGCTATATTGCATACTATATTATCCTCCTAATAGATGCTCAGACTACCAGCCTTAGGCCTGCAAAGTCAATCAAAGAATAAAAGCATTTAGTTGTTTTTGCACCTCAGTTGCAATCAACGCAGCCTGTCCTCTGAAGCAGTCAGTTGCTTATAGTGGGGGGTGTTCTTGATTCTCAGCCCATGTGCCAGTCAGCTTGCGGGAAAGGTGAGCTGGCTTCTCTATTCCTGGGTCCCACACGGCTTGTGTGGCCGGGGTGAGCTGGCCTCTTGATGTGCTCCTCACAGACCCAGCATGGCTTCTGCTGACTCATGGGGAGGGCGAACTGGCTTTTCTCTTCCTGGGCCCCACATGGTTTGCATGGCTTACTGGAAGGGTGAACGGGCCTCTTGATGTGCTTCTCACAGACCCAGGATGGCTTTTGTCAGTTCACAGGAGGGATGAACTTCTTTTGCATCCTTAACCAAAATTGTTTTTGTCTTTCTTTTTGATTATTACTATAATAATAGTATCCTATTGTTTTTTCAGGTTTATCTAATGACATAAAAGGTATGCTTATTGACCATTCATGTATTTTATTTGGTAAAATATTTCTACAAATGTTTTGCTAAGTATAAATTTTGGTCATTTATGTCCTTAATATTGAGTTGTGAGAGTTCTTTATATATTCTGGATACAAGTCTTTATCAGATTTACTATTTCCAGTTATATTTTCCTAGGTTGTGGCTTGTGTATCCATGTGTATGTGTGTGTGCAGTACTGGGGATTGAACTCAGGTCTTGTGTTTATTCTGTAGGTGCTGTACCATTGAGGTACCTCCACAGCCCTTACTTTTCATTTTACTCAGTGGAAGGTCTTGGAAAGTTTCTTTGCTGACTTTAACTTGCGATGCTTTTGCCTCAGCCTCTTGAGGACTACAGGTATACAGCACTCTACCCAGTTATTCACTCATTCTCAGTGTGTTTTGAATTTCAGAAACTCTTAATTTTGGTAAAGTTCAATTTATATAACATTATTTTTTTCTCTTATTATAAATTGTCTGGCTTTATGATAAAGACCTTCAAAATGCATAAATTGACCTCTTGCCCATTTTAATTGCATTTTACTCAAAACAGTAAAACTTCCTGTCTCTGTTGGAAATATCAGTTTCATTAACACTAAAGAAAGAAGTTCAGGTGCAGTACATTCTTTGAGTAAGGCTTCTCTTTCTCCATAGTAACTTCGGGGTGTATTATGTCTGCACACTAATATTTCCTTTATTATGTCTCACTAATTGGCTAATATTACCACATGTCCCTCTATTCCTAACTCTATCACTACTATTACTATTATTATTTCATTATTCCCTCTCATGGTGTTACAGGAAGAGATGGTAGCTCATTTTCTTTTGTTTCTAATTAAACACTTTGAATATTTTGTATTAATTAGCAAGTACTCACAGGTCCTCTAAGGAGTAGATGACCTAGGGTTATTCTATACCAACATTTTTGCACACTTATGAGGGGCAATTAACTTCAGTACACTTTGTTCAAAGAATCATTAATACATCATTGTCAACTTGCCATACCTAGGCACTGTAATACATATTTTATACAAACTTGCTTATACAATTGGGCTGAATTTTAAGTAGATATTGTTATATATTTCACAGACAAGGAACATGAAGTTTGGAAATGTTAAATAGTTTCAATAGTTTTTCAGCCATAGAATAGATTTTGTAAATTCTAAAATCACAATCTTTAATGTTATTTAATCTTAACCCACACTAACTGGCCACAGATTGCCTATTGTAAGCTCTTTGGAGCTTTGAAGAATAAAATATTCATCTAAAACAGGTTTATTACAGTGTATTGCTCAGCTGATATCATAGCTTTCCTTTTAAACCTAAAAATGAAAATCCAGAGGTATTGCACTTTTATATGAAAAAATAGAAAGGATTTTCCATAGCATTCATGGAACAGAAATAAAAGCATACTAATGTGCTCTCTGATTAACACTATAAAATAATTGTATAATACTATAAATTAAATTGTACAATCTTAAAATGTTAATCTTATTGTGAAATTGTTTGCAGTTTTGTGAATCGTTGTAATGACAGTGAAAAGATAAGACTTTGACAGCATAAATATGCTTATTTTTAGAACCTTTAATAGATTAGGCTGATGGCCTTGTCAATCTGTTGTGTGTCCTTGGCATTTATTGTTTGCACTGGTGGGAGATATTTATAACCTGCTTACAAGCAGCTCCATCCAGGTCCATGTTCACATCCTAAGTATGGGATTATTCATGTAGAAAATGGTGTTTTAAGGAGAGAAGTATAATTCTCAGTACATAAACTAAAATTAATTTTAATGCATAGCTCATTTCAGTTTTATTATAAAATAAAATAAAGTAAAATAAAATAAAACTACAGGACAAATATTGAAACATGATTAAGAAATACTTGCTCCTTGAAAACCACTTTGTAAGAGGAGATTAGGATTTACCTTTTAAATCCTTTACCTTTCTTCAGATAAAGGTCTTTAAAGTATTCCCTTTAACTGAGTATATTGGCCCATTTTGTCTTCTTTTGCCATCTCTTCATGAATATTTGTGGGAGATGATGTTTCACTTAAAATAATGGCTTAAAGCTTCCACCGTGATCTACAGACCTTGCCTCAGGACAACAAGGCAAAAGAGCAGGGATAGAGTACACATAACACATGTTAAACCTGAGGAGTTTTCGTCAAGATCAACTGGAGCTTGCAATGGAAAAGCCATCTCTGGAAGATGGCAGTGCTTTTACAGTCTTCGCATTTTTTTCCTTTGGGCTTGCTCTAAACACATATTTCTTATTGCAAAGCTTCTTGTAAAAGTAGTGTTGGACAAAAGCAATCCACAAATCCATCATCTAAATTTTGGGGGCCTGGGATAAATAAATAAAAATTTTCTTGGCTAATGAAAACAAAACTCCCTTGGCTTTGGAGTCAAATTCTCTTATCAAATCCTGTTGAGTATTTAATTTAGTTTGTTGCCAATTATAAGTAAATAATTTAATTTATTATGAATTCTTGGTTGATTACACTTTTGCAGTATAGGGGAGAGTGATTCATATTAGGTTAGCTGGCTAGAATAAGTTCCTAATGCAATAGAATAAAAGTTCCTGGCCTAAAGAACATAAAATTATTCTTTAGACTATGTCTGGGCTAACAGAAATGTCAGTTATAATTCTCATTAGTCTCCCTTGGTGCTCTTTATTTTGGTCCTCGTACCTTTCCAGTTCTGTAAGAATTGCTCTCCTGCTCTCTGAAGCTGGCTGGGGACCTGGGTTTGCATCTGTCCAATGAGATGCGCCTGAACAATACGTGTGCTTTATTTCCCAGGGCAAGACTCTGACGGCTTCTCCTTTTCCCTGGCTTGATGACCAGCAATGTGTTTTTTCTGAAACCAAGACTCTTAAGTGGCTGCCGTGTGCAAAGGCCTCGCTGTCAAATCACAAGGTACATTTGGCATGAGAATGACATTGGGTTTTATTGTAAGTCACTGAAATCTTGGGCTTGTTTGTTCTGCAGCATACCCAAGTCCATCCTTACTGGTACATTTACCTGCTCTCTACACTTACTAAATAAATACAATGGATGCAATATACATTGTCTGCCATTAAGATTCACTTAAATATGGCTTAATTCTATATTTCTTTCCTGAGGCTGATTTATGCACCTTGCTTTCCAGTAGAACTGGATTCTATGTCACTCTAACATTGGTTGAGGTTTGAGGGTCTCTCTGCTTTCTGACAAATGTCTTGTTGATGTTATTGCGGCCTCTTTTTACTCTGCTACCTGTGAACAAATAACTAGCACATGAGCTTGAGGCAGGCTCACCAATCTCTGTAACTTCTCCACGTCTATGCCCTTGTAGAAATTAGCTCTCTTCCTAGCGCATGGACAGTGTTCATGAATGTTAATTTCCTTGAATTGTTGTCAGCTTAAAGACATAATTTAGTACAAACGGTAGGTAGTTTTTGAATTCTATCTTTCTTCGATCAAAAGTGATTCACAATAATTACAAAGCTGACGGAGATCTGCATTCCCATTTCCTGTTGCTGGGAAGAAGCCCATGGTACCCACAGCTTACAGGAAGAGAACTTTAACTTGGCTCAATGGCTTCAGAGGCTTCACTCCGTGGTCCCCTGGTTCCTAGGCAGACAACCACCGTGGAAAGACACGGAGGACCACGCTGCCCACCGGTTAGACAAAGCACAGTGGAACTGCCAGAGAGGAAGAGGCCAGGAAGTGACAGAGTCTGAGGCCATGTCTTCGCGACTTACTCAGGACCACAGAAACGCGCTTTACTCGTTCCCTGGGCAGATAATCAAGTAACAGAGTTTACAGTCTAACTTATCACACATCCGTGAGTCCCTTCTCCCAGCTTTTCTTCTGACTCTTATGTATCTCATCTATCTATGTGTCTGTCTCTACATCCATCTTCTATTACAATTTCTTCCATCATGTGCTTGGAACTAAAGGTAATACACTTTCATGTTCAAACAGGTACATTAGGATTTATAAGCAACAGTTCTCTGGCGTATGATAAATTCCCGATTATACATTGAAAAAATATACTAAAAAGTTTCTGTTCTCTGTTCTTCTAGGATTTAGCTATCTTTTGAAACAGGATATGCATATGTAGTCATTCATTGATGAATTAAAATTAAACATTAGTGATTGATTTCCAGATGAAGATTTTACCCATTACTGTACAATAACTTGAAACAACTCTCCTTATTTTTGTAGACTTACAGCAAATTATTTTTGCACTCTTTCTGTTAACTTTGTATCTTAATATCTGTAACATTTTGTTTCTGTTTAACCATTTGCAGATAGTACCTCTGGTTTCCCATTTGGTGAGAGGAAGGCACAAGGACCCCACATCTCATTCCTCTGCTCTGCTCATACTAGTTCACTTCCGTTATCGTCACCTCTACACGCTGTCATGCTTTACACCCTTCCTTGTTACCTTAATTGAATCTGCTCTACTTTTTCTTTCTTTTTTTTTTTAATTTAAAAGAGAATAAAACAAAAGGGGGCAGTACAGAGCAGATCAGAAGAGGACAACATAGGCAACACAGTACTTTACATTAAGTCAACTGGACATCAACAGTATCTAACGCCATAACTCTTACTCTGCTATAGTTGAGCATAGTTTCAATTACAATAATATCAAACATAACACAATAGTATAAAGCCATGCATAGAGTGAAAGAATTCCAGGGCTTTCTGAACCGAATAACAGAAAATGATCAATGGGTATTATAATATCTCATTTTTGATAAAAAACAAAAAAATTTGTTTGAACTATCACACATATTCAAATTCCAATGAGACACAATGTGGTAGACAGAACCAATGGTAATAGAACAAAAAAAAAGCATGGTAGGACTTCTAAGAAGGATAATATTAAATCAGCAATAGCTGTCATAATGT